>JZKD02S2080760.1:0-24355 GCA_000966675.3 Picea glauca
ATATTTTACTGTTATTCTGTCATTTCTAGCATTTCATTTCTATTCTGCATATTTTATATATCTGGTATCTTGCACCACCCACCTATTCCAACTGGCTCCTCATGTCCATTTTTTTGTCAACACGTCCTTCTGTATTGATTTATAATTGTGAGTTCTACACTTCTGGGGCTATATGAAGTCCCACACATTCTCCAAGTGGATACAGGTGGCCTCTCACCTAATCCAACTGGCTTATTTTGTATGTTTTCTTGTCAGCACATCTTTCTGTACTTCCAGGGATTTTTTGGGGCCATAAACGTTGTTTTTTTGGCTCGCCACAATCAAATTGTAGACAAAGTCAGAGTTTGATGACGAAATGTGTAGTTCTTTGAAATTCCTTTCCATTGGGATATCACATGCATAAAATGGAGGTCGTATGCAAACTTTACGGCCCTAGGAAGTTGAGGTACAAAATTACACCAACTTACCCATAGGGCCCACATGAATTTTGGTGTTTCACCATCTAGGGTTAGGTTTTTGGATGTCTAGGGTTTTGGAATTCATGAGTAATATGAAAAGGGCCTTTGGAGCATCATTGTAATCCATCCTACTCAAACGGATGCGCATAGAAGCCACATATCTTCTCAGAGATGGTTGGGTATGTGTTATATTCTTTATATTATACGTGTCACCTGCCTCAGGACATGTGTTATATTATTTATATTATATGTGTTAGAAGGCACATGGTTTTTGTTGATGGTTTTTTATTTCCGGTTAAGGAATTAGGGTTTTGGACTAATCCAGGTCATTGGGTTAGGGTTTTGGATGCCGCTTGCTCCTATATGTATATTATATTGTAAACAATGTATCACTATGAATGAATACAAAATATGCTAGTTTTCCCAGTTTGGGTTTCCAGGGGAAAAATCTTTGTGTAATGTTTATATTTGCCATTGTATCTTTTATGTTATTTTACAGAATATCTGTTTGCAATAAATATTGTACAAGTTTAGAATTTACATTTGGTATCAAAGATTTATTGGCTTCAGGGGGATGCCTTTGTGGTCAAGGGTTTCACTCAGGACTATGATAAGCCTTGTTATAGTGGGATATCTGTGGTATTGAATTTTTCAGGTGAAAAGAAATAGCAAGCAATTCCAAGATGGAGTTCGAGAAGTTTAATGGGAAATTTTTTGAGCCATGGAAGCTCGAGATGGAAGATCTGTTGGTGGACAAAGATCAATGGATCACGATAGATCTAGGTACTGCACCTACAGGAACTTCAACAGATGACTGGAAAAATTTAGATCGGAAGGCAAAGAGCATAATTCAACTGTGTCTCTCTGATTTAGTATTACTAAATGTGCCAGAGGAAGCTACAACCATGGATTTATGAGAAAAGTTAGGGAAGTTGTATCAGTCTAAGTCCCTAGTGAATAAAATATTCCTGAGAAAGAAGCTGTATAACCTGAGGATGAGAGATGGAGAGTCGGTAGCAGAGCATTTGAATGCCTTCAATACTGTGGTAAGTCAGTTAGTATCTGTTGAGATTGAAATTTCAGATGAAGATAAATGTATCAGTTTACTGTGTTCTTTACCAGACTTGTGGGATAGTCTGGTTGTGGCCATAGGTAGTAATACAACTTCCTTGAAGTTTGAGGAAGTGGTCTCATCCTTGTTGTCGGAGGAGATGAGACAAAAGAAATTGGAAGGACATAGAACATACACATTATTTGCAAGAGGACGTTCCCAAGAAAGGAATAGATCTAATTTTTCAAGTGGGAGATCTAAGTCTAAGGGTAGATCTAAATCTCTTGGAAAGTTTGTAAGGGTATGTTGGAGATGTGGAAAAGAAGGGCACTATAAGAAACAATGTAGATCCAAGGTTGAGAAAAAGAAGGGATCTGAAGAATCTCATTCTACAGAAGAAAAGACCTCCAAGGAAGAAGGAGGGGATGTGTACTTGACTTCTTCAAGCACACATACAAATCATGAGGCATGGTTGGTTGACTATGGTGCATCCTTTCATATGACTCCCCACAGAGAGTGGTTCTTTGAATATGAATGGTATTATGGAGGTAACATTTTATTAGGTAACAATTCAACAACCAAAATCATAGGAAGAGGAAGAGTCAAGTTGAGGCTCATAGATGGAAGGATTAGAACACTGCTTGGTGTTCTGCACATCCCAGGTTTGGCCAAAAATTTGATTTATGTAAGAAAAATGGATGATTCAGGGGTAAAAACAATATTTGAAAAGGAAACCTACAGGATGGTTCGAGGAGAAATGGTGTTGCGAAAGGGAGTTCGGTTTGGAACTCTATATAAGCTACAAGGAAGCACTATTAGTGATGGGTGTAATAGTTCCATTGTTCTTGATATTGGATTTGAAGAAGAAATAACTCCTACAGTCTCTGGAGAAAAGGTTATGCTGTGGCATCAAAGACTAGGGCATATTGGAGAGAAGGGTCTTCAACTACTACACGGTAAAGGTATGGTTGAAGGTATGTCTAACTGCTCTCTANATATTTTACTGTTATTCTGTCATTTCTAGCATTTCATTTCTATTCTGCATATTTTATATATCTGGTATCTTGCACCACCCACCTATTCCAACTGGCTCCTCATGTCCATTTTTTTCTCAACACGTCCTTTTGTATTGATTTATAATTGTGAGTTCTACACTTCTGGGGCTGTATGAAGTCCCACACATTCTCCAAGTGGATACATGTGGCCTCTCACCTAATCCAACTGGCTTATTTTGTATGTTTTCTTGTCAGCACATCTTTCTGTACTTCCAGGGATTTTTTGGGGCCCTAAACGTTGTTTTTTTGGCTCGCCACAATCAAATTGTAGACAGAGTCAGAGTTTGATGACGAAATGTGTAGTTCTCTGAAATTCCTTTCCATTGGGATATCACATGCATAAAATGGAGGTCGTATGCAAAATTTACGGCCCTAGGAATTTGAGGTACAAAATTACACCAACTTACCCATAGGGCCCACATGAATTTTGGTGTTTCACCGTCTAGGGTTAGGTTTTTGGATGTCTAGGGTTTTGGAATTCATGAGTAATATGAAAAGGGCCTTTGGAGCATCATTGTAATCCATCCTACTCAAACGGATGCACATAGAAGCCACATATCTTCTCAGAGATTGTTGGGTATGTGTTATATTCTTTATATTATACGTGTCACCTGCCTCAGGACATGTGTTATATTATTTATATTATATGTGTTAGAAGGCACATGGTTTTTGTTGATGGTTTTTTATTTCCGGTTAAGGAATTAGGGTTTTGGACTAATCCAGGTCATTGGGTTAGGGTTTTGGATGCCGCTTGCTCCTATATGTATATTATATTGTAAACAATGTATCACTATGAATGAATACAAAATATGCTAGTTTTCCCAGTTTGGGTTTCCAGGGGAAAAATCTTTGTGTAATGTTTATATTTGCCATTGTATCTTTTATGTTATTTTACAGAATATCTGTTTGCAATAAATATTGTACAAGTTTAGAATTTACATTTGGTATCAAAGATTTATTGGCTTCAGGGGGATGCCTTTGTGGTCAAGGGTTTCACTCAGGACTATGATAAGCCTTGTTATAGTGGGATATCTGTGGTATTGAATTTTTCAGGTGAAAAGAAATAGCAAGCAATTCCAAGATGGAGTTCGAGAAGTTTAATGGGAAATTTTTTGAGCCATGGAAGCTCGAGATGGAAGATCTGTTGGTGGACAAAGATCAATGGATCACGATAGATCTAGGTACTGCACCTACAGGAACTTCAACAGATGACTGGAAAAATTTAGATCGGAAGGCAAAGAGCATAATTCAACTGTGTCTCTCTGATTTAGTATTACTAAATGTGCCAGAGGAAGCTACAACCATGGATTTATGAGAAAAGTTAGGGAAGTTGTATCAGTCTAAGTCCCTAGTGAATAAAATATTCCTGAGAAAGAAGCTGTATAACCTGAGGATGAGAGATGGAGAGTCGGTAGCAGAGCATTTGAATGCCTTCAATACTGTGGTAAGTCAGTTAGTATCTGTTGAGATTGAAATTTCAGATGAAGATAAATGTATCAGTTTACTGTGTTCTTTACCAGACTTGTGGGATAGTCTGGTTGTGGCCATAGGTAGTAATACAACTTCCTTGAAGTTTGAGGAAGTGGTCTCATCCTTGTTGTCGGAGGAGATGAGACAAAAGAAATTGGAAGGACATAGAACATACACATTATTTGCAAGAGGACGTTCCCAAGAAAGGAATAGATCTAATTTTTCAAGTGGGAGATCTAAGTCTAAGGGTAGATCTAAATCTCTTGGAAAGTTTGTAAGGGTATGTTGGAGATGTGGAAAAGAAGGGCACTATAAGAAACAATGTAGATCCAAGGTTGAGAAAAAGAAGGGATCTGAAGAATCTCATTCTACAGAAGAAAAGACCTCCAAGGAAGAAGGAGGGGATGTGTACTTGACTTCTTCAAGCACACATACAAATCATGAGGCATGGTTGGTTGACTATGGTGCATCCTTTCATATGACTCCCCACAGAGAGTGGTTCTTTGAATATGAATGGTATTATGGAGGTAACATTTTATTAGGTAACAATTCAACAACCAAAATCATAGGAAGAGGAAGAGTCAAGTTGAGGCTCATAGATGGAAGGATTAGAACACTGCTTGGTGTTCTGCACATCCCAGGTTTGGCCAAAAATTTGATTTATGTAAGAAAAATGGATGATTCAGGGGTAAAAACAATATTTGAAAAGGAAACCTACAGGATGGTTCGAGGAGAAATGGTGTTGCGAAAGGGAGTTCGGTTTGGAACTCTATATAAGCTACAAGGAAGCACTATTAGTGATGGGTGTAATAGTTCCATTGTTCTTGATATTGGATTTGAAGAAGAAATAACTCCTACAGTCTCTGGAGAAAAGGTTATGCTGTGGCATCAAAGACTAGGGCATATTGGAGAGAAGGGTCTTCAACTACTACACGGTAAAGGTATGGTTGAAGGTATGTCTAACTGCTCTCTAGATTTTGATTTCTGTGAACATTGTCTATATGGGAAGCAGAATCGGGTAAGATTCCCCTCTGGTACAATGAGGGTAGAAGGAATTTTACAGCTAGTTCACATTGATGTTTTTGGACCCGTGTCAGTCCCATCATTGGGAAAATCTGTGTACTATGTCTCATTTATAGATGAATTCTCGAGGAAGACTTGGATATATTTCCTCAAGAAGAAATCTGAAGTCTTTGATAGGTTTAAAGAGTTTAAGGCTCTTGTTGATAATTAAACAGAGAAAATAATTAAGGTGTTGAGGAAAGATAACGGCAGAGAGTTCTGCGGAAATTAATTTGAATATTTTTGTAAGAAGTGCAGTATAGCTAGGAAGAAGACTACTCCATATACACCTCAGAATAATGGAGTTGCAGAAAGGATGAACAAGACGTTGATGGAAAAAGCAAGGTGCATTCTCAGTGGTGTCGGGTTAGGGAAAGAATTCTGGGCAGAGGCAGTGGGTACTGCATGTTACCTGGTCAACAGATCACCCTCATCAGTGTTGGATGCCAAGACTCCACAACAGGTATGGACTGGTAAGGAACCTTCTCTCACACATCTCAAGGTATTTGGTTGCGATGCATATGTTCATGTTCCAAAGGAAAACATGAGTAAGCTTGATAAGAAGTTTGAAAAGTGTATCTTTATTGGATATAAAGATGGTCTCAAAGGTTATAAGCTTTGGAACCCAGAAACTAAGAAGGTAGTGTATAGACGAGATGTGGTATTTAGAGAAATGAAGGATATTGTTAAACATGAAGTCCTACCAAGTAAAGAAGAACCAAAGAATATAGAGTTTGATTTAAAGGATGATGAATCAGACTCTACAGAAGAACATGAATCAAAAGAAGAAGATCCTCATACTCTAGTATTGAGGAGATTGGTTCGAGAAAGAAGGCTACTAGAAATGTATAGTCCATCTGATTTACGTTCAATTTTTTCTTTGTTTGTTACTGATGATGATCCTAGAACTGTCAAGGAGGCAGTGGATTCAAAGGAAGTAAATCTGTGGAAAAGGGCCATGGATGAAGAAATGACATCCTTGGATAAGAATGAGGCTTGGGATCTAGTGGAGTTACCCACTGGAAGAAATTCCATTGGCAACAAATGGGTATTTAAAAAGAAGCTGAATGCAGAAGAAAATTGGAGAAATACAAAGCTCAGTTAGTAGCAAAGAGTTATTCCTAGGTTGAGGGAATTGATTTTGGTGAGATTTTTTCTCCTGTTGCCAAGTTAACCCTCCATAAGAGTTTTGTTATCTGTTGCTATTGCATTTTAATTTGAAATAGAACAAATGCATGTGAAGACAACATTCCTGCATGGGGATCTGGAAGAAGAAATCTATATGAAGCAACCAGAAGGTTATGTTGTGAAGGGAAAGAAGGAGCTGGTATGCAAGATGAAAAAGTCCCTGTATGGTTTAAAACAATCACCAAGGATGTGGTCTCAAAAATTTGATACTTATATGTTGGGAATTCGCTTCACAAGAAGAAAAGAGGATCACTGTGTGTATTTTAAATTAATTGGTGATCATTTAATTTATTTGTTCTTATATGTGGATGACATGTTTCTGATAGGAAACAACAAGGAGATTATCCAGGATGTGAAAACTCAGTTGTCCTCTAAATTTGACATGAAGGATATCAGTGCTTGAAATTTCATTTTGGGAATGGAAATTAAAAGAGATCATAAAAGGAGGAAACTCTGGTTAAATCAGAGAAAATATGTCAAGACAATATTGTAGATGTTTAATATGCAGGAATGTAAACTAGTCAAGGTTCCTATTCTTGTTGGTGTAAAGTTATCTGTGGATCAGTGTCCCAAGACACATGAAGAGGAGGAGGACATGTCTCATGTTCCATATGTGAGTGCAGTTGATAGTTTGATATATGCAATGGTCTGTAATAGATCGGACATTGCACATGCAGTGGGATTTTTGAGAAAGTATATGTCAAAACTAGCGAAGGAGCATTGGACAACAGTAAAAAGGGTTTTCAGGTATTTGCATGGCACTGATAGCTATCGATTGTGTTACGAAGGAAGACCAGGATTGGATAGAGTGGTGGATATACATGGATTTGTGGATGCAGACTGGGCTAGAGATCTGGATCATAGGATATCTACAAGCGGGTATGTGTTTAACCTGTTTGGAGGAGAAATAAGTTGGATGAGCAAAAGACAAGCTGTAGTGGCACTTTCAACTACAGAATATGAATACATGGCATCCACTCATGCAAGTAAGGAAGCAGTATGGTTACAAATATTGTGTTAAGGTATTGGGTTAGTACAACAAGATGTAAGGATAGAGTGTGTCATTCAGAGTGCAATTTTTCTGGCGAAGAACCCGACTTATCATTCAAAGACAAAGTATATTGATATTCAATATCACTGTTGGAACAACCCCCTTTTTCTAAAATTTTCAAGACTAAATATTATCTATGGAGCCACCTCTTAACAATGATATTTATTTAAGAGACTTGTTTTGGTTTCTCGGAAATTGACAGTTCACGATGTATAAAGAGATTTTTTCCTAGCCTACTTAAAGCCCCGAGTTCCAAAACCTTGAGAACCTGTTTTAAACGCACTTAAGNAGTCTCTGGAGAAAAGGTTATGCTGTGGCATCAAAGACTAGGGCATATTGGAGAGAAGGGTCTTCAACTACTACACGGTAAAGGTATGGTTGAAGGTATGTCTAACTGCTCTCTATATTTTGATTTCTGTGAACATTGTCTATATGGGAAGCAGAATCGGGTAAGATTCCCCTCTGGTGCAATGAGGGTAGAAGGAATTTTACAGCTAGTTCACATTGATATTTTTGGACCTGTGTCAGTCCCATCATTGGGAAAATCTGTGTACTATGTCTCATTTATAGATGAATTCTCGAGGAAGACTTGGATATATTTCCTCAGGAAGAAATCTGAAGTCTTTGATAGGTTTAAAGAGTTTAAGGCTCTTGTTGAGAATTAAACATAGAAAATAATTAAGGTGTTGAGGAAAGATAATGGCGGAGAGTTCTGCGGAAATTAATTTGAATATTTTTGTAAGAAGTGCAGTATAGCTAGGAAGAAGACTACTCCATATACACCTCAGAAGAATGGAGTTGCAGAAAGGATGAACAAGACGTTGATGGAAAAAGCAAGGTGCATGCTCAGTGGTGTCGGGTTAGGGAAAGAATTCTGGGCAGAGGCAGTGGGTACTGCATGTTACTTGGTCAACAGATCACCCTCATCAGTGTTGGATGCCAAGACTCCACAAGAGGTATGGACTGGTAAGGAACCTTCTCTCACACATCTCAAGGTATTTGGTTGCGATGCATATGTTCATGTTCTAAAGGAAAACATGAGTAAGCTTGATAAGAAGTTTGAAAAGTGTATCTTTATTGGATATAAAGATGGTCTCAAAGGTTATAAGCTTTGGAACCCAGAAACTAAGAAGGTAGTGTATAGCCGAGATGTGGTATTTAGAGAAATGAAGGATATTGTTAAACATGAAGTCCTACCAAGTAAAGAAGAACCAGAGAATATAGAGTTTGATTTAAAGGATGATGAATCAGACTCTACAGAAGAACATGAATCAGAAGAAGAAGATCCTCATACTCTAGTATTGAGGAGATTGGTTCGAGAAAGAAGGCTACTAGAAATGTATAGTCCATCTGATTTACGTTCAATTTTTTCTTTGTCTGTTACTGATGATGATCCTAGAACTGTCAAGGAGGCAGTGGATTCAGAGGATGTAAATCTGTGGAAAAGGGCCATGGACGAAGAAATGACATCCTTGGATAAGAATGAGGCTTGGGATCTAGTGGAGTTACCCACTGGAAGAAATTCCATTGGCAACAAATGGGTATTTAAAAAGAATCTGAATGCAGAAGGAAATTGGAGAAATACAAAGATCAGTTAGTAGCAAAGAGTTATTCCTAGGTTAAGGGAATTGATTTTGGTGAGATTTTTTCTCCTGTTGCCAAGTTAACCCTCCATAAGAGTTTTGTTATCTGTTTCTATTGCATTTGAATTTTAAATAGAACAAATGCATGTGAAGACAACATTCCTGCATGGGGATCTAGAAGAAGAAATCTATATGAAGCAACCAGAAGGTTATGTTGTGAAGGGAAAGAAGGAGCTAGTATGCAAGATGAAAAAGTCCCTGTATGGTTTAAAACAATCACNACTTGTTTTGGTTTCTCGGAAATTGACAGTTCACGATGTATAAAGAGATTTTTTCCTAGCCTACTTAAAGCCCCGAGTTCCAAAACCTTGAGAACCTGTTTTAAACGCACTTAAGTGCAAGCTAAAGGTGTTTAACTTTAAATAAGGCCCATCACAACTTCATGATTCAGGTTTTCCTGCGATAAAGTGTTATCGAATTCTCACCTCCCGTAGTCTCGACTCCCGAACTCGTGAAGTTTAGAAATTTATTCCCAAATCACGATTAATTAAAAGTTTTAAACAAGGATTATCACTTAAGCTAATAACGTCGTGAGTTCACAATTCAGTCTTTAATTATGCAATGAATTCCAAGGATATGATACTTGTAACCCCGATACCCGAGGTCGCGATATCCTTTTTTTCTTGATAAATTAAAAACCAAAGGTAGTTTGTGTTAATCTGTCAAATCTCATTTTCGCGATCTCCAGGGTTCATGGTCCAAAAACTGAGGGTAGAAATATTCTGAAGTTGCGAACGCTGAAAAAAGAAATTAAGAAATAAAAGAACTTAATAAACAGACTAAGTCAGATTGACTAACGCCTTAATCAACTTTTGCGCCGGTACATCCTACGAACAAAGATTTAAATGTCTCTACGTTTTTCTTGAGTCATGCCATCAAAACATTTATGACATTTATAAGAAGGTCCTGTGAAGTGATTGATACTAAGATCTGATTTTATCTCTGAAATATTTCCTTTAATGATTTGAATGTTCTGTCAGCGATAACTCATATAGAATTTAAGTGCTCAAAACGAAAGGATTACCGTCGTTCATTTGAATTTCTTTCTAGTTTTCTACAGAGCCATTTTGCCAAAGTAACCCCTGTTTGTATTTTATCTTTCTGTGACAGGAGGCCAAATTACAGGGTTCTATATTATGGCTCTGAGGAAAGCTCCCAATATTACTGGTGAAATTTTGGGTCAAGGTTCAGATATTATCTCTGATACTTCACCTAGGAGCATCAATACTGTCTAAACATGGACACAAGTCTCTGACATCTTGCAACGTGAGCTGATCAATTGTTCGAACGATTCCAGTGGTAATGAGAAATAGGTCATATCCATAAAATATAAAGTTGTCACTCAGTCTAAGATACACAAGATCACAGCAAGGCCACGTCTCCTCCCATATTGTGATATGATAAAATGGGCACTGAACCATGCAGACATCCCAACCAGGACAATTTTCAATGAGCAGAAGGTGGCGGTTGGGACTTTCAGGCTAGAACATATACAGGAAATGTACAAATTGTCTCCCACGCCGAGATTCACACACAACGTCGATTTCTTAGAAGTATTCAAAAAGAAAGAATGTGAGCAGTGTGGGAAAAGCCTATCTGACCTTATTAAAGATTGGTATTCACACCCCGTGAAATTCAGGGCCGACTCCAATGGAATCTATTCGATCTCAACGTTGGAGACACAATTCATGTATGTAGTAATGATGGCCTGTAGGTTGTATGGGAAGAAGGATACTGCTCACTTATTCCTCCCATGGGTGCTGCTGACTCACAAAGTGGCTGAGGATTTCACGTTCGATTGGGCCAACCTTTTTTCTGATAGTCTAGCCATCCGGATCACAAAATATTGAGAGAAAAAGGCAAGTGGGAGAATGTCCTCATTTTTTATGTTGGCTTAGATAATGGATGCTGTGTGTTTCTTGACGCCTTTCCCATTAATGACTTGGAGTTGGACTCCAACCAACAAACAACCTATTCATGAATACCATTTGAATCTCTGGGAGGATAAATCCAAGGAGTTCGTATACGATATTTTCAATTGGGTAGTGGTGCCCATGCATATTTCTATCTTCGGACAACCCCCCCCCCCCGATTTTGGATAAAGCCGTGGAAGATTTAAGACACGTAGCAGACTGGTATATTGAAAGGGAATTTTCATATATCAGGGTTTTTGGTTGCTCTGTTCCACAATACGCCCTACCTCTATTTTTACCAGATAAGCTGGTGTGTTGTGAGATTTCCAGGCAAACGGTGCTCGGCGGGATAAGCAAGGAACTCAAGGGAGTATAGAAGAAGGTATGGCCACCTTTTCCCATACACATTATCACCTATTCTTTATTAGATTTTGGTCATGCTAAAGTAGAGGCCACAACCCTGAGTGATATGAGACTAGTGGGAATCAAGTTTAAGAGACATGACCCGCATAAGATTGTGGGAAACCACCTGGAAAGTTGCAACCTAAAAAGATACGAACACGAAGTCTCCTCCCATGATGAATTTTTCTGAGGGGTAAAAACTTACTCAAAAGTTCTAAACCAGGTTTGAGCCCTCCAGTCCAGAGACATGTTCAATTTTTATAAGTTCCAGGAGCACCGGAGGAGCGGGCTCCCCAATGTTTTGTTAGGTATAATCTCAAAATCCCTGGGGTCTCAACAAGTAGAAGCCGAAGGCATGAAATTCATAGGCCGGGATGAATAGGAAGCTCAAGGGAACACGGAGAAAACTAAGGTCCCCAAATAAGAATATGAAGGCCCAAGCCATGAAGAAAGATCCCTAGGGGAAAATAATCCATACAAACAGACTGAGGTTAGAGTCGAGATGCTCGTGAAGCAGGTAGGATACCCACTATTTCTCACACCGAATAAATCGGGTACCGATGCTGGTGCGAAGAATATACCCTAAAAAATTGGCAGTCCCATCCCGTCTATCACACCCCTACAGTTTTCCATAGGGGGCCCTGATGCTGGAGCGATATCTATAGAAGACCTGACACCTATCACAGCCAAAGAGTTTTCCCCTAGCGATTTTTTCTTTAGCAAGAAAAGGAAGGCCATAGTGAAATGGGGAATGCATCACCGGGCAGGCGTAGTGGCCAAAAAATTCAAAATATTGACAGACGACAAAGATTTAAAAGAAGAGTTCGCTGACAAGATAGTGGGAAAGTTGGGGGCCTATTCCACTGCAAACCAATACTTAGTTGGGACCCTAAGGAGCCGATTGAAACACAAGGATCGGTTGATCAGCAAGTTGAAGAGTCATCTGCTAGAATCAGAGATGAATGCCCAAAACGAGGCATATAAAGTGATCGAGCAAGCCAGAGGGGTCAAACGATAGAAAATTGAGCAACTCAATACTAATCTTGAGAAAGTACAGTAGTCGATCAAAGAGATCCAAACACAGGTTGAGCGACAAGAGGAACTGATAAACTAGCTACTGTCAAAATTGAATGTTGCTGAACACCAAGTCTTAGATATAAAGATATTACAATCCCAAGCCACCGAAATTTGAAAGAAGGTAGAAATGGCTCAGGGGAATGTACTTGCTAAAGTAGAAACCATCTAGAACCACATTCAAGCAATAGATCAAGCACTAAAGGATATCTCTTCGAGGGAAAGAGAAGTTGGGGCAGCTCGTAATACTTTCCAGAAGGCTGTTATAGCAACAACGAAAGAAGAAACGGTTGTTAGCTCCAGGTTGTCCATTCCATAGCAAACCAGAGGTAATATCCTGTTGAAGACATGGGAGCATAATATATTAGAGAATAAGAAAAGGGCTATATATATGAGAGATGTTTGTGAAGAAATATTTGGCTTAATAAATAAAAATCTATTGGATCTTGATAAGGAGAGTAGTGCAGGAATGTTGGGCAAAATAAATATAGCCAAACATTTGTTGGATATCAAGGAAAGTGTGGAAAGGGAGCAGGCCAAATTGTCCCAGCTAAATCAGGTTGATATGGGCGAGGTGGATAAATGGCTAGTAAATCTAAACTTACAATTATTTTCTATTATCACAGAAGACAGACAAGTAGGAAAGAGACTGCCACAGCTGGAAAAAGATTGCTACACCTTTGAGGCTAACAACCTAACAAAACCTTCTACGTTGGTAGCTCAGTTGGTGGAAAGATGTGTGAATTGTATTGAGCGGGGGATAGGACGGACTACTGAAGGAGGAAATTGACATATGTTTATCTCATTCTATTTTTGAAAGCTGGAGAAAGCAAGAAAAGAAGGCGCCCTGCCATTATGAACGAGAACCAAGGATGAGGAAATGAAACGTTTCATTTTTTCATTTGTAACCGAAACCTTGAAATTAGAAACATTTTACCTTGGTATAAGTATAATTTAGAAAGAAGGAATGAGGGCTTTTTATTTTGGCAGATTGTAATAGAGAAATTTCCCTTTGCCAGGATTAATACAAAGCGAATTGAAGACTCCATATTTTGTCAAGATTGAGTTATGTGATTTCCTCTGTTATTTCATACTTCATGTCATTTTTATATATATCTTCAATGAATGCTTTAATTTCAATTTAGTACAACCTCTACTGTGGAAATCATGTTTTAGTTATCTAATTATTTACATCTTTTCCTCTGTATCGGCTATTATCAGGTACACGACCTATGGATTACTTAGATCTCTATATTTTATGCTTCATTAAAGTGTTTTTTTTCTTTTTCTTCTTCTGTTACAATGTGAGATTCCTTCGGAATTGATGCCTCACATTGTCTGAAAGCTCTATGTTTTCTTTCGTTTCATACTTGGTTTCAAATTTAACCTCGGTTATGGAAAATGGCCTTCGATTTTGTTAAACTATTAATTTGTTTCACATGAGTTTTTCCCATATAATCTAAAATTGAATCAACAACTTAAAAGAAACAATCCCTTAAAATTTTGTTCCTTAAATGACTGCCCCTATTGCAAGGAAACCTCACGTAGAAACCGACCTCTCAGACCAAACCAACATTGCCTTAAACCTCTTTGATACTATCCTAAGAACTGCAACCACCCGGGTCGAACTCGAACACTTGTGGGAAGCATTGAATGGGACATAACCATTCAAGAACAAGTAGAAGTTAGACATAGACAACTTAGAAATCAGCCATAGTTTCTCTTCCAGTTGTTTGCTCCTTTCCATATCTTTTACCCTCTTCTAGGTGCCTAGAATCTATACTTCGTATCCTTAAGTATAGACTTTGGAACAACATCTTTCTGGCGCCATTGCTGGGTAAGAAGATACAAAATTATTTTCCCTGGGAGAATGAAATTTGCAAGTTTCTACTCTTTGATAGTGAACAAAGAGTGAACACTTTCCGAAGGCTAACTTTTATTATTCACTTGGAGACTCCACGTTTAAGTAAGATGGAATTCGGTCGAAGGAACACTAGACAAAACCTAGATGGTAAACAAACCACACCCGTTTCCAATCCCGAAAAAATATTAAAAACAAGAGGCTCGCATAAGACAACTACTGCGGTTTACCAGCTTAAACACACACAACCTAAGGCTAATATTTCGTTCGAAATGGTAACTTTGCGAGAAACCCCCACTGAAACCCTTTTCGGAGAAACTTCAGCCGAGACAGTCAAAGTTGAAACCCTAAAACCAATTTGGGTTTCCCCGGAAGTTAAATCTAAAACTTATATGACCACCTCCTGCACAAATGAAGGGGAGAATCCTTCGGTAACACTTGCGGTGATTGATATTCCATCAATTTGTCTTTTGGATTTCCTGAACTCGTGAGGCACTGGAGAGTATACCATATACTCAGATTCCATGCCTGCAGGTTCTCCCATCTACACCTCTTGCAATTCAGAGGAACCAAGCCCTCGTATCTCATTCCCCCCTTTTTCAGTTTTCTCCTCTCCCGAAGAAGCTAAAGATTCACTATACATCTTCCAAAACCCTCTGTACAACATACCTATTTCCTCTCCTAGAATATCTATGGCTGCCACAGGAGGAGGAGTGGGAGGTCAAGTGCCATCCCCACCCCATAGGGTTTTCAACAAAGTAGTTGCCAGATATGCTCCTCTGGTCCTCCCAGTACCTCTTCATGATCTACCAGAAAACTACATGAAAAACCTACCTAAGTTCATAGGTGAAGGAGATTTAACCGTGACTGAACACATAAATTTCTTCGATCAGTTCGCAAACATCCTAGGGATCGAACATGAGGATGTGTACTCACGGTTGTTTGTCTATACTTTTGAGGTGCAGATGAGAACCTGGTTTCAAAGTTTGCCTGCCAGTCTGATATTATCCTACGATGCTCTAGAAGACTCTTTTCTGAGACTGTGGGGTGAAAGAAAAGATCATTTATATTATTTGACTGAGTTTGGATCTTTAAATAATTTTTTTTTAGAAACCGTCATGGAATTCATTCAGAGATTTAACAATTTGTATAACAAGATCCCGGTCGAAGTTAAATCGTCTCAACCTGCATCCAAGGTAACCTTTGTAGGAGCTTTCGAACCCGATTTTGCGCTATTATTAATATAAAGGAGAGGGGTCGACCTAATTCGAATGAAGGATGATGCTATAGAGATTGAATCAAACAAGTTAGCTTCTGGTAAGTTAAAAACAAAAATAGAAACGAGAAACAGAGAGACCAANACTTGTTTTGGTTTCTCGGAAATTGACAGTTCACGATGTATAAAGAGATTTTTTCCTAGCCTACTTAAAGCCCCGAGTTCCAAAACCTTGAGAACCTGTTTTAAACGCACTTAAGTGCAAGCTAAAGGTGTTTAACTTTAAATAAGGCCCATCACAACTTCATGATTCAGGTTTTCCTGCGATAAAGTGTTATCGAATTCTCACCTCCCGTAGTCTCGACTCCCGAACTCGTGAAGTTTAGAAATTTATTCCCAAATCACGATTAATTAAAAGTTTTAAACAAGGATTATCACTTAAGCTAATAACGTCGTGAGTTCACAATTCAGTCTTTAATTATGCAATGAATTCCAAGGATATGATACTTGTAACCCCGATACCCGAGGTCGCGATATCCTTTTTTTCTTGATAAATTAAAAACCAAAGGTAGTTTGTGTTAATCTGTCAAATCTCATTTTCGCGATCTCCAGGGTTCATGGTCCAAAAACTGAGGGTAGAAATATTCTGAAGTTGCGAACGCTGAAAAAAGAAATTAAGAAATAAAAGAACTTAATAAACAGACTAAGTCAGATTGACTAACGCCTTAATCAACTTTTGCGCCGGTACATCCTACGAACAAAGATTTAAATGTCTCTACGTTTTTCTTGAGTCATGCCATCAAAACATTTATGACATTTATAAGAAGGTCCTGTGAAGTGATTGATACTAAGATCTGATTTTATCTCTGAAATATTTCCTTTAATGATTTGAATGTTCTGTCAGCGATAACTCATATAGAATTTAAGTGCTCAAAACGAAAGGATTACCGTCGTTCATTTGAATTTCTTTCTAGTTTTCTACAGAGCCATTTTGCCAAAGTAACCCCTGTTTGTATTTTATCTTTCTGTGACAGGAGGCCAAATTATAGGGTTCTATATTATGGCTCTGAGGAAAACTCCCAATATTACTGGTGAAAGTTTGGATCAAGGTTCAAATATTATCTCTGATACTTCACCTAGGAGCATCAATACTGTCTAAACATGGACACAAGTCTCTGACATCTTGCAACGTGAGCTGATCAATTGTTCGAACGATTCCAGCGGTAATGAGAAATAGGTCATATCCATAAAATATAAAGTTGTCACTCAGTCTGAGATACAAAAGATCGCAGCAAGGCCACGTCTCCTCCCATATTGTGATATGATAAAATGGGCACTGGACCATGCAGACATCCCAACCAGGAAAATTTTCAATGAGCAGAAGGTGGCGGTTGGGACTTTCAGGCTAGAACATATACAGGAAATGTACAAATTGTCTCCCACACCGAGATTCACACACAACGTCGAGTTCTTAGAAGTCTTCAAAAAGAAAGAATGTGAGCAGTGTGGGAAAAGCCTATCTGACCTTATTAAAGATTGGTATTCACACCCCATGAAATTCAGGGCCGACTCCAATGGAATCTATTCGATCTCAATGTTGGAGCCACAATTCATGTATGTAGTAATGATGGCCTGTAGGTTGTATGGGAAGAAGGATACTGCTCACTTATTCCTCCCATGGGTGCTGCTAACTCACAAAGTGGCTGAGGATTTCACGTTCGATTGGGCCAACCTTTTGTCTGATAGTCTGGCCAGCCGGATCACAAAATATTGAGAGAAAAAGGCAAGTGGGAGAATGTCCTCATTTTTTATGTTGGCTTAGATAATGGATGTTGTGTGTTTCTTGACGCCTTTCCCATTAATGACTTGGAGTTGGACTCCAACCAACAAACAACCTATTCATGAATACCATTTGAAGCTCTGGGAGGATAAATCCAAGGAGTTCGTATACGATATTTTCAATTGGGTAGTGGTGCCCATGCATATTTCTATCTTCGGACAACCCCCCCCGGATTTTGGATAAAGCCGTGGAAGATTTAAGCCACGTAGCAGACTGGTATATTGAAAGGGAATTTTCATATATCAGGGTTTTTGGTTGCTCTGTTCCACAATACGCCCTACCTCTATTTTTACCAGATAAGCTAGTGTGTTGTGAGATTTCCAGGCAAACGGTGCTCGACGGGATAAGCAAGGAAATCAAGGGAGTACAGAAGAAGGTATGGCCACCTTTTCCCATACACATTATCACCTATTCTTTATTAGATTTTGGTCATGCTAAAGTAGAGGCCACAACCCTGAGTGAGATGAGACTAGTGGGCATCAAGTTTAAGAGACATGACCCGCATAAGATTGTGGGAAACCACCTGTCAAGTTGCAGCCTAAAAAGATACGAACACGAAGTCTCCTCCCATGACGAATTTTTTTGAGGGGTAAAAACTTACTCAAAAGTTCTAAACCAGGTTTGAGCCCTCCAGTCCAGAGACATGTTTAATTTTTATAAGTTCTGGGAGCACCGGAGGAGCGGGCTCCCCAATGTTTTGTTAGGTATAATCTCAAAATCCCTGGGGTCTCAACAAGTAGAAGCCGAGGGATTGAAATGCATAGGCCGGGATGAATAGGAAGCTCAAGGGAACACGAAGAAAACTAAGGTCCCCAAACAAGAATATGAAGGCCCAAGCCACGAAGAAAGATCCCTAGGGGAAAATAATCCAGACAAACAGACTGAGGTTAGAGTCGAGATGATCGTGAAGCAGGTAGGAGACCCACTATTTCTCACACCGAATAAATCGGGTACCGATGCTGGTGCGAAGAATATACCCTCAAAAATTGGCAGTCCCATCCCATCTATCACACCCCTACAGTTTTCCATAGGGGCCCCTGATGCTGGAGCGATATCTATAGAAGACCTGACACCTATCACCGCCAAAGAGTTTCCCCCTAGCGATTTTTTCTTTAGCAAGAAAAGGAAGGCCATAGTGAAATGGGGAATGCATCACCAGGCAAGCGTAGTGGCCAAAAAATTTAAAATATTGACAGACGACAAAGATTTAAAAGAAGAGTTCGCTGACAAGATAGTGGGAAAGTTGGGGGCCTATTCCACTGCAAACCAATACTTAGTTGGGACCCTAAGGAGCCAATTGAAACACAAGGATCGGTTGATCAGCAAGTTGAAGAGTCATCTGCTAGAATCAAAGATGAATGCCCAAAACGAGGCATATAAAGTGATCGAGCAAGCCAGAGGGGTCAAACGACAGGAAATCGAGCAACTCAAGACTAATCTTGAGAAAGTACAGTAGTCGATCAAAGAGATCCAAACACAGGTTGAGCGACAAGAGGAACTGATAAACTAGCTACTGTCAAAATTGAATGTTGCTGAACACCAGGTCTTAGATATAAAGATATTACAATCCCAAGCCACCGAAATTCGAAAGAAGGTAGAAATGGCTCAGGGGAATGTACTTGCTAAAGTAGAAACCATCTAGAACCACATTCAAACAATAGATCAAGCACTAAAGGATATCTCTTCGAGGGAAAGAGAAATTGGGGCAGCTCGTAATACTTTCCAGAAGGCTGTTATAGCAACAACGAAAGAAGAAATGGTTGTTAGCTCCAGGTTGTCCATTCCATAGCAAACCAGAGGTAATATCCTGTTGAAGACATGGGAGCATAATATATTAGAGAATAAGAAAAGGGCTATATATATGAGAGATGCTTGTGAAGAAATATTTGGCTTAATAAATAAAAATCTATTGGATCTTGATAAGGAGAGTAGTGCAGGAACGTTGGGCAAAATCAATATAGCCAAACATTTGTTGGATATCAAGGAAAGTGTGGAAAGGGAGCAGGCCAAATTGTCCCAGCTAAATAAGGTTGATATGGGCGAGGTGGATAAATGGCTAGTAAATCTAAACTTATAATTATTTTCTATTATCACAGAAGACAGACAAGTAGGAAAGAGACTGCCACAACTGGAAAAATATTGCTACACCTTTGAGGCTAACAACCTAACAAAACCTTCTACGTTGGTAGCTCAGTTGGTGGAAAGATGTGAGAATTGTATTGAGCGGGGGATAGGACGGACTGCTGAAGGAGGAAATTGACATATGTTTATCTCATTCTATTTTTGAAAGCTGGAGAAAGCAAGAAAAGAAGGCGCCCTGCCATTATGAACGAGAACCAAGGATGAGGAAATGAAACGTTTCATTTTTTCATTTGTAACCGAAACCTTGAAATTAGAAACATTTTACCTTGGTATAAGTATAATTTAGAAAGAAGGAATGAGGGCTTTTTATTTTGGCAGATTGTAATAGAGAAATTTCCCTTTGCCAGGATTAATACAAAGCGAATTGAAGACTCCATATTTTGTCAAGATTGAGTTATGTGATTTCCTCTGTTATTTCATACTTCATGTCATTTTTATATATATCTTCAATGAATGCTTTAATTTCAATTTAGTACAACCTCTACTGTGGAAATCATGTTTTAGTTATCTAATTATTTACATCTTTTCCTCTGTATCGGCTATTATCAGGTACACGACCTATGGATTACTTAGATCTCTATATTTTATGCTTCATTAAAGTGTTTTTTTTCTTTTTCTTCTTCTGTTACAATGTGAGATTCCTTCGGAATTGATGCCTCACATTGTCTGAAAGCTCTATGTTTTCTTTCGTTTCATACTTGGTTTCAAATTTAACCTCGGTTATGGAAAATGGCCTTCGATTTTGTTAAACTATTAATTTGTTTCACATGAGTTTTTCCCATATAATCTAAAATTGAATCAACAACTTAAAAGAAACAATCCCTTAAAATTTTGTTCCTTAAATGACTGCCCCTATTGCAAGGAAACCTCACGTAGAAACCGACCTCTCAGACCAAACCAACATTGCCTTAAACCTCTTTGATACTATCCTAAGAACTGCAACCACCCGGGTCGAACTCGAACACTTGTGGGAAGCATTGAATGGGACATAACCATTCAAGAACAAGTAGAAGTTAGACATAGACAACTTAGAAATCAGCCATAGTTTCTCTTCCAGTTGTTTGCTCCTTTCCATATCTTTTACCCTCTTCTAGGTGCCTAGAATCTATACTTCGTATCCTTAAGTATAGACTTTGGAACAACATCTTTCTGGCGCCATTGCTGGGTAAGAAGATACAAAATTATTTTCCCTGGGAGAATGAAATTTGCAAGTTTCTACTCTTTGATAGTGAACAAAGAGTGAACACTTTCCGAAGGCTAACTTTTATTATTCACTTGGAGACTCCACGTTTAAGTAAGATGGAATTCGGTCGAAGGAACACTAGACAAAACCTAGATGGTAAACAAACCACACCCGTTTCCAATCCCGAAAAAATATTAAAAACAAGAGGCTCGCATAAGACAACTACTGCGGTTTACCAGCTTAAACACACACAACCTAAGGCTAATATTTCGTTCGAAATGGTAACTTTGCGAGAAACCCCCACTGAAACCCTTTTCGGAGAAACTTCAGCCGAGACAGTCAAAGTTGAAACCCTAAAACCAATTTGGGTTTCCCCGGAAGTTAAATCTAAAACTTATATGACCACCTCCTGCACAAATGAAGGGGAGAATCCTTCGGTAACACTTGCGGTGATTGATATTCCATCAATTTGTCTTTTGGATTTCCTGAACTCGTGAGGCACTGGAGAGTATACCATATACTCAGATTCCATGCCTGCAGGTTCTCCCATCTACACCTCTTGCAATTCAGAGGAACCAAGCCCTCGTATCTCATTCCCCCCTTTTTCAGTTTTCTCCTCTCCCGAAGAAGCTAAAGATTCACTATACATCTTCCAAAACCCTCTGTACAACATACCTATTTCCTCTCCTAGAATATCTATGGCTGCCACAGGAGGAGGAGTGGGAGGTCAAGTGCCATCCCCACCCCATAGGGTTTTCAACAAAGTAGTTGCCAGATATGCTCCTCTGGTCCTCCCAGTACCTCTTCATGATCTACCAGAAAACTACATGAAAAACCTACCTAAGTTCATAGGTGAAGGAGATTTAACCGTGACTGAACACATAAATTTCTTCGATCAGTTCGCAAACATCCTAGGGATCGAACATGAGGATGTGTACTCACGGTTGTTTGTCTATACTTTTGAGGTGCAGATGAGAACCTGGTTTCAAAGTTTGCCTGCCAGTCTGATATTATCCTACGATGCTCTAGAAGACTCTTTTCTGAGACTGTGGGGTGAAAGAAAAGATCATTTATATTATTTGACTGAGTTTGGATCTTTAAATAATTTTTTTTTAGAAACCGTCATGGAATTCATTCAGAGATTTAACAATTTGTATAACAAGATCCCGGTCGAAGTTAAATCGTCTCAACCTGCATCCAAGGTAACCTTTGTAGGAGCTTTCGAACCCGATTTTGCGCTATTATTAATATAAAGGAGAGGGGTCGACCTAATTCGAATGAAGGATGATGCTATAGAGATTGAATCAAACAAGTTAGCTTCTGGTAAGTTAAAAACAAAAATAGAAACGAGAAACAGAGAGACCAAACGTTTTAGAGAACAAGTGGGACCCTCAAGATCTGGGAGGTCTTCAGATGATAAAATAGATGATATGGGAAGGACAATTAAAGAGTTATCAAATAAAATTTCTAGGATGGATCTAGACCAATCCAAAGTAGATCATTTCATTAAGAGATAATTCAGGAGAAACCCCAATCCTCAAATTCAACAAAGACAGGTTAAAAATGAGGACCAAAAAATTCAAACCCCTTTAAAAAATGAAAAAATTATTGGAGGAAATGACATGCAAGAATTTGAGGACTTGGAAGAAGACGTAAAAAATTTGGGCGACGACTGCATGCAGCCTCATTTAACTAAGGAATGTTATGATAAGTCCCTAAAAACAAAACAACCGTCAAACAAAGATGATAACACAAACAACACCGATGATTCTACTTATCAAGGAATGATCGATTCTGTAATGGTTGAGCTCCAACATAAGTACATTCTGAGACCCAAAAATAAACCTGTGTCGACTCCTCAACCCAAGAAAATTATCCCCATAGGTGAAACATATGATCCCACCCTAAAGGAGATCTAGATACCAAACAACAAAGTAAAAGGGGTGGACTCACATAGTCCCAAAGTAAAGGAGTCTGAGATCCAAGCGAGAAGAACTAAGACAACTGAAACTCAAACACTGGAAACCAAAGTCACAAAAAATAAATTGGTGCAAACAAATAAGTTAGAGAAGAAGGAGCCCAAAGTTTCAACTAGAGAAACAGATAAAGGTGTGGGAGGCTTCAACCTAGAAAATGAGATAAATAAGATCAAGATACCAATACCTCTGGTTGAATTGGCAAAGAATCCTGTGTATCGAAAGAAAATAACCAAGATGATAAATTTTCCAGATTTCAAAATTCAGTCTGACGTAATAAATTTGGAATATGATAAGCCTAATATGACTTTTGGTCCACATTTCGATGGTGCCAGGGATACCGTCGCCCCCTTTTACATCACCCTGAATGTGCATGATCGACTACTGCATAATTGCATGCTGGACTCTGGAGCCTCACATAATGTGATGCCCAAGTCTATTATGGACAGATTAGGCCTCGATATCACTATGCCCTATGGAGATCCATACTCTTTCGATTCAAGGAGAGTTAAGTGCATGGGCATGATAAAATATTTAGTAGTCACTCTTGCACAGGTTCCGGTGAAAAGTGTCCTAATGGATATAGTTATTGCTGATATACCTCTGAAGTATGGTTTGTTATTATCTAGGTCTTAGGGAGCCAAACTTAGGGGGTCTCTTCAGCTTGACATGACCTATCCCACGATTCCTATTTTTGGTGGACAGTTCACTCAGTTATATAGGGAAGCATGGTTGGAATACACAGTAAGAGATCCATATAATCCTAACAACTACCCTGTTTATGTCGCCGATCAAGATCTCGGAAATTGTATTTTATCTTTTGATGATGGTGTAAATGACTCTACATAAGAAAATTACATAGATGAAAATGTGTATAGCACTGGAATTTGAAAAAAAAATTTCGACTGTGCCTCGTCATGTGAAGGAGAAGGCGTAGGAGTACTTTTTGTAGCACCTGAAAATAAATTTGTTATCCCCTTTTCTTACAGGCTTCAGTGGGACATAGACTACACAAATAATGTATGCGAGTGTGAAGATTTAGTTTTGGGACTAGAAGCAGCCAAGAAGCTGAACATAAAGAACTTAGAAGTCTATGGAGACACATATTTGATAGTAAAGCAGATAAATCGACAATACCAAGCCAAGCACCCGAGATTAAGATCTTGCAAAAAATGCGCTTAAGATTTAATAGAAAAATTCTTCTCGTTGGTAAATGTTCATTACATTCCACGTGAAAAAAAACTGCAAGTTGATTCATTAGCCAAAGAAACCTCAACTTTTGCACCCCCTACAAATTTCAAATTAAAATACTACATAGAGGTGAGGCACAGACCTTCCATACCAAACAACATTCAACACTGGAAAGTGTTTGAAGATGATGAACATATCATAAAGTTCCTTGAAATGGTGGATGACTTCGTCGAAACTCACATTGACCAAGAAAACCAAAACAACCATACTTGGATTATGCAAGAGGGAGAGGATCCTCAGGAGTTCTAAGAAAATATCGTGAATCATCGCATGTTAGTTTTAAAAAACAATCAGATTCTGAAAGGATTAATCCCTTTGGAAAGACTGTTTGACCAAAATGACATGCCCTTAAAATTTACTTTGCAACCTCAATTAGAAGAGGTCGAAGATTGCGACATAGGGACCAAAGAGGATCCTAGAATAGTAAAAATATCAAAATACCTTCCTCCTGAAACAAAAGGTAAGTATGCCGACTTACTTGAACAATATAAAGATGTGTTCGCTTGGTGTTACGATGAG
>JZKD02S2080760.1:27673-45740 GCA_000966675.3 Picea glauca
TCACAACTTCTGAAGGGAAAAATTCATTTTTATTAGAGAATTTGGACGGTAAAATCCTCACCGCCCCTGTCAATGGGCGTTATTTGAAGCACTATATGCAATAAATGATTTCCAAATTTTCACTGTATATACTGGTTTGTGTATTTTGTTTTTAATAGCTTTTCGATAAGTTTTACTTTTATCACAAATAAACAGGTTAGTGTTTTTCTAGAAGTGGGGGTATGAAATTTTCAACACATTGGTCCCCATAAATCTTAAATCCCTGATACCCTTCATGTCATTTTCTTACAGGATCCCGACTTGCAGCCCAAACAACAAAAGGGGGAAACAGACGGTCATGTATTGGAAAATCAACTGGCCCAAAACAGGTGATGAAAAATAATTTATTAAGAAGAAAGCGAAATGGTAAGGAAAAGGTATAAATTTCTGAAATGTCTGTATTCCAAACAAATATCACTTAAGCGCAATAGTGGTCTCATGAGTATGATATATTCATCTGACATGTCTTTAAAGGAACACCTGTTACTATGGTTTCTAAAAGGCTCACCTCGGTAAGATACAAATAATTAAAATAAGCCGAGGAAGTAAAGCGTCTTCAAAGAAAGAGTTCCAAGAATCAGGATTGTATAGCAACACCTATGTTTTCAAATTTATAACCCTTCTCTATCATCCTTTGTCTGTCCTTGACCTCCTCTCCTCAAACACTAGACACCTTCCCATGGCCTCTACGAAGGAAGAAGAGGTTAAAAATCTTAGAAAGTAATCCAGCCTTCACGACTCCTTGGTCTCATAACTGAGCAAAGTCATTGCCTCGATTGATCCTAACTCTCTTAGGTCTTTTAACAGGTTTTAAATGACTAAGTATTTCTCAAAGGAAGACCCATGAAAATAAATTATCCCATAATTTCCTACAGAATAAGATTTTTTGAAAGTTAAGAGAAAGTCGATCCAGAGTAATCAAAGTGAGTTGACAGGCCTCTGTTACAAATACTATATAGATATCACCCCCGATGTGATTTATACTATTTGATTTCCCCCACTTCATATTTTAAAAATAAAAAGACAGATGGTGAAAGGAAATTCAAAATTGATTGCCCCCATCTAGTCCAAAGAGATGATGAAAGGAAATTCATAAAATGATTGCCGTCATCTCAACATTTAAATGGATAATCACATTTTGAAGTGGTGAAAGGAAATTCAATAAAGGGGACCAGATAACTTCACCGGAGTACTGAACAGGCTCGCTGGCAGTGAAGCAATATCTAAGATATCTGTAAGGCTATCATACATGAATTATACTATACTATGGTAATTAGCTTTTTCGAAACTGGATCTACGTCCCAAGTCCATGCAGTACTTCCTGTTTGAAAGAATGAATTTTACTTCAATTTGATGCAAGCTAAAACACATGAGACCTGTTGATTTTCCTAAGATTGTTTTGGTTGCCTTAGGCAGGCCCAATTTCAGTGTTGAGAAAGGGAAAGTCTCCGAATGGACTGTAGTTGAGATTGGAAAGTGATCGAGTTTTAAATGCTTTCCGAAAATAAAGTTGAAACCTCAGTCTTCCCTCTGTATCCTTTTCTTTAAAATGAGTTTCACTAATACAGACTAATGACTCCATTCACCCAATAAAGGCACGTGGTCTACTGCTCTTCTCGTCCTACAGGGAGATGAGATCCCTATATGGATCCTATGTTGGAACAACCCCCTTTTTCTAAAATTGTCAAGACTAAATATTATCTATGGAGCCGCCTCTTAATAATGATATTTATTTAAGAGAATTGTTTTGGTTTCTCAGAAATCGACAGTTTGCGATCTATAAAGAGATTTTTTCCCATCCTTCTTAAAGCCCCGAGTTTCGAAACTTCGAGAACCTATTTTAAACACGCTTAAGCGCAATATAAAGGTGTTTAACTTTAAATAAGGCCCATCGCAACTTCGCGATTCGGGTTTCCTTGCAACAAAGTGTTATCGAATTCTCACCCCCCATAATCCCGACTCCCAAATTCGTAAAGTTTAGAAAGTTATTCCCAAATCATGATTAATTACAAGTTTTAAACAAAGGATTATCACTTAAGCTAATCACGTCGTGAGTTTGCAATTTGGTCTTTACTTATGCCATGACTTCCAGAGATATGATACTTGTAACCCCAATACCCGAGGTCGCGAGATCTTTTTTTTCTTAATAAATTAAAAACCAAAGGTAGTTAGTGATAATCCGCCAAATCACATTTTCGTGATCTCCGAGGTTCATGGTCCAAAACTAAGGGTAGAAATATTTCAAAGTTGCGAACACCGAAAAAATCAATTAAGAAGTAAAAGCACTTAATAAATGGACTAAGACGGATTGACTAACGCCTTAATCAAATTTTGTGCTGGTACAACCTACGAACAAAGCTTTAAACATCTCTGTGTTTTTCCCGAGTCACACCATCAAAAAATTTATGACATTTATAAGAAGGTCCTGTGAAATGATTAATACTAAGATCTGATTTTGTCTCTAAAACATTTCCTTTAATGATTTGAACGTTCTGTCAACGAGAACTCGTATAGGATTTAAGTGCTCAAAACGAAAGGATTACCGTCGTTCGTTTGAAATTCTTTCTAGTTTTCTGCAGAGCCATTTTGCCAAAGTAACCCCTATTTGTATTTTCTCTTTCTGTGACAGGAGGCCAAATTACAGGGTTCTATATTATGGCTTCGAGGAAAACTCCCAAGATTACTGGTGAGAGTTCAGGTCAAGGTTTAGATATTATCTTCGATACTTCACCCAGGAGCATCAATACTATCAAAACATGGACAAAAGTCTCTGATGTTTTGCAATGTGAGCTAATCAATTGTTCGAATGATTCCAACGGTAATGAGAAAGAGGAAATATCCATAAAATATAAAGTTGTCACTTAGTTTGAGATACACAAGATCGCAGCAAGGCCACGTCTCCTCCCGTATTGTGATATGTTAAAATGGGCACTGGACCATGTAGACATCCCAACCAGGACAATTTTCAATGAGCAGAAGGTGGCGGTTGGGACTTTCAGGCCATAACATATACAGGAAATGTACAAATTTTCTCCCACGCCAAGATTCACACACAACGTCGAGTTCTTAGAAGTCTTCGAAAAGAAAGAATGTGAGCAGTATGGGAAAATCCTATCTGACCTTATTAAAGATTGGTATTCACACCCCGCGAAATTCAGGGCCAACTCCAATGGAATCTATTCGATCTCAGGGTTGGAGCCACAATTCATGTATGTAGCAATGATGGTCTATAGGTTGTATGGGAAGGAGGATACCACTCACTTCTTCCTCCCATGGGTGCTGCTGATTCACACAGTGGCTGAGGGTTTCACGTTCGATTGGGCCAAGCTTTTGTTTGATAGTCTGGCTAGTGAGATCATAGAATACTAAGAGAAAAAGGAAAGTGGGAGAACTTCCTCATTTTTTATGTCGGCTTACATAATGGATGTTGTGTGTTTCTTGACACCTTTCCCATTAATGAGTTGGAGTTGGACTCCAACCAATGAACAACCTATTCGTGAATACCATTCGAAGCTCTTGGAGGATAAATCCAAGGAGTTCATATATGATATTTTTAATTGGGTAGTGGTTCCCATGCATATTTCTATCTTTGGCCAATCCCCACCCCGGATTTTGGATAAAGCTGTGGAAGATTTAAGACACATAGCAGACTGGTATATTGAAAGGGATTTTTCATATATCAGGGTTTTTGGTTGCTCTGTTCCACCATATTCCCTACTTTGTTTTTACCAGATAAGCTAGTGTGTCGTGAGATTTCCAGGCAAATGGTGCTCGGTGGGATAAGTAAGGAACTCAAGGGAGTTCAGAAGAAGGTATGGCCACCTTTTCCCATACACATTGACACCTATTCTTTATTAGATTTTGGTCATGCTAAAGCAGCAGCCACAACCCTCAGTGATATGAGACTAGTGGGCATCGATTTTAAGAGGCATGACCCGCATAAGATTGTGGGCAACCACCTGCAAGTTGTGGCCTAAAAAGATACAAACATGAAGTCTCCCCCCATGATGAAGTTTTTCGAGGGGTAAAAACTTACTCAAAATTTCTAAATCGGGTTCGAGCCCTCCATTCCAGAGACATGTTCAATTTTTATAAGTTCCAAGAGCTCTGGAGGAGTGGGCTCCCCAAATTTTTGCAAGGTACAATCTCAAAATCCTTGGGGTCTCAACAAGCAGAAGCCAAGGGATTGACAGGCATAGGCTTGGATGAACATGAAGCTCAAGGGAACATAGAGAAAACTAAGGTCCCCAAACAAGAATATGAAGGCCCAAGCCATGAAGAAAGATCCCGAGGGTTAGATAATCTGGACAGACAAACCGAGGTTAGAGTCGAGATGCCTGCGAAGCAGGTAGGAGACCCACTGTTAATCACACCGAATAAATCAGGTACTGATGCTGGTGCGAAGAATATACCCTCAGAAATTGGCAGTCCCATCTCGTCTGTCACACCCCTACATTTTTCCAGAGAGGACCTTGATGCTGGAGCGATATCTATAGAAGACCTGACACCTATCACCACCGAAGAGTTTCCCCCTAGTGAGTTTTTCTTCAACAAGAAAAGGAAGGCCATAGTGAAACGGGAAATGCATCACCAGGCAGGCGCAGTGGCCAAAAAATTCAAAATATTGACAGACGACAAAGATTTACAAGAAGAAGAGTTCGTTGATGAGATAGCAGGAACGTTGGGGGCCTATGCCACCACAAACCAACATGCAGTTGGGATCCTAAGGAGATGATTGAAACAAAAGGATCGGTTGATCAACGAGTTACAGATTCGTCTATCAGAATCAGAGACGAATGCCCGAAATGAGGCATATAAAGAGCTTGAGCAAGCCAGAGGGGTCGACCGACAGGAAAATGAGCAACTCAAGAATAATATTGAGAAAGTCCAATAGTCGATCGAAGAGATCCAAACACAAGTTGAGTGACAAGAGGAACTGATAAACTAGCTACAATCAAAATTGAATGCTGCTGAAAACCAGGTCTAAGATATAAATATATTTCGATCCTAGGCCACCGAAATCCGAAAGAAGGTAGAAATGGCTCAGGGGAATCTACTTGCTAAGGTATAAATCATCTAGAACCACATTCAAACAATAGATCAAGCACTAATGGATATCTCTTCGAGGGAAAGAGAAGCTGGGGCAGCTCATAATACTTACCAAAAGGATGTTATAGCAACAACGAAAGAAGAAATGGTCATTATCTCCAGGTTGTCCATTCCAGAGAAAACCAGAGGTAATATCCTGTTGAAGACAGGGGAGCATAATATATCTGAGAATAAGAATAGGGATAAATATATGAGAGATTATTGTGAAGAAATATTTGGCTTAATAAATAAAAATTGATTGGATCTTGATAAGGAGAGTAGTGCAGGAACGTTGGGAAAAATCAATATAGCCAAACATTTGTTGGATATCAAGGAAAGTGTGGAAAGGGAGCATGCCGAATTGTCCCAGCTAAATCAGGTTGATATGGGCCAGGTGGATAAATGGATGGTAAAGCCAAACTTACAATTATTTTCTATTATCGCAGAAGACAGAAAAGTAGGAAAGAGACTGCCATAGCTGGCAAAAGATTGCTACACCTTTGAGGCTAACAACCTAACAGAACCTTCCAGGTTGGTAGCTCAGTTGGTGGAAAGATGCATGAATTTTATCGAGCGAGGGATAGGACATATTTCTGAAGGCGAAAATTGACATATGTTTATCTCATTGTATTTTTGAAAGCTGAAGAAAGCAAGAAAAGAAGGTGCCCTGCCATTATGAACGAGAACCAAGGACGAGGAAATGAAACGTTTTATTTTTTCATTTGTAATCGAAACCTTGAAATGATTGGAATTCAAAACGTTTTACCTTGGTATAAGTATAATTTTGAAAGAAGGAACGAGGGCTTTTTCTTTTGGCAGATTGTAATAAAGAAATTTTCCTTTACCTAGATTAATACAAAGCGAATTGAAGACTCCATATTCCGTCAAGATTGAGTTATGTGCTTTCCTCTCTTATTTCATACTTCATGTCATTTATATATATATCTTTGATGAATTCTTTAACTGCAATTTAGTACAACCTCTAATGTGGCGATCATTTTTAGTTATCTAATTATTTATAGCTTTTCCTCTGTATCGGCTATTAGTAGGTACAAGACCTGTGGATTACTTACATATCTATATTTTATGCTTCATTAAAGTGTTTCTTTTATTTTTCTTCTTTTGTTACAGTGTGATATTCATCTAGAATTGATGCCTCACATTGTCTGACAGCTCTATGTTTTCTTTCGTTTCATACTTGGTTTCAAATTTAAACTCGGTTATGGAAAACGACCTTCAATTTTGTTAAACTATTAATTTCTTTCACAGGATTTTTTACGATATAATCCAAAATTGAATCAGGAACTTAAAAGAAACAATCCCTTAAAATTTTGTTCCTTAAATGACTTCCCCTGTTGCAAGGCAACCTCACATAGAACTCGGCCTCTCAGACCAAACCAACATCGCCTTAAACCTCTTTGATACTATCCTAAGAACTACAACCACCTAGGTCAAACTCGAATGCTCATGGGAATCCATTGAATGAGACATAACCATTCAAGAACAAGTGGAAGTTAGACATAGAAAACTTAGAAATCAGCCATAGTTTCTCTTCCAGTTGTTTGCTCCTTTCCATATCTTTTACCCTCTTTTGGATGCCTAGACTCTATACTTCATAGCCTTAAGTACAGACTCTGGAACAATAATCACTTTGTGAGAGATATGATTGAAGAAAATAAAGTATCATTGATGAAGGTGGACACTTTGAAGAATGTTGCAGACTCATTAACAAAATCTGTGAGCACTAAGAAGTTCTCTTGGTGTAGAGGATCCATGGGCATTGCTGCCCTRGATTGTTGACTATGTAACCCCTTGTATGMAAAGAAAAYAACAAGTGGGAGAATATTGGGTATGCRTTATATTCTATGTAGGAGCAATGTGTCTGTGTCGGGTGCRCAGGGGTTCGGGGGAAATGCCCCMATWTTTTTTTTCTACCTCGAGAAACGTGTCACATATTTAGGTGGTTTTTTACACATGGTTTTTTCCGATGGTTTTCTATTTCCGGTTAAGAAATGAGGGTTTTGGAATAATCCAAGTCATTGGGTTAGGGTTTTGGATGTTGTTGGGTCCTATATGTACATTTTATTGTAAACAATGTATCACTATGAATGAATATAGAATATGTTGGTTTTCCCAGTTTGGGTTTCTAGGGGGAAAATATCTGTGTAATGTTTGTATTTTCCATTGTATATTTTATGTTCTTTTAGTGAATATCTGTTTGTAGTAAATATTGTAAAAGGTTAGAATTTACAGAGATAACTACCACCATTCGATCAAGTTTCAGTTCTTCAGTTTTACAGTGTCAACCTATTTCATTATTTAATAGAAGATATTGTTCACTGGATATTTGTGTTATTCTTCCTATCTCTGTGTTTATTGTATTCAATCTGTTAATCAGTTCATTCCACTCCTAAATCTGGATCATTGTTAGATCTAGTTGGATTATGAGATATCTTCTCGTACTAGTTGGCTCCTAGATTGGTGTGTAGTTGAGATATTCTCTCAACTCATTGATTGTATGGGTAAGATAGTCAATCTATCTTAAGGTCAAAATTAATGGATATATATGTGTGTAATGCTTCATTGAATTCATAGAATACTCAATTAAATTTTGCATGTGAGGAAATCATGTCCACCCTCTCATTTCCTTTCATGGTATCAAAGAGGGACTGGGCTTAACTTCCTCATGGGAGGGCCCAGGAAAACGAGAGAGATGTGAGTTCTAATCCTCTTTCAATATATAGGATTATCATAAAAGAGTGGATTATTTTTATTTTTTGGTTGAGAGTGGAGTGATTGCTACATTGTTTCTGTATTCAAATTTTCAGGTTAGTCACTGTGTGTAGAGAGTGTTGTATACTTTGTTATTTCCGTGCAATAAATTTGCCACTCAAAAATTTTGTAGAGCTGTTGTTTCTCATTGTGTGAAATACCAATTGTAGAATATCTATTGTAATAAAGTCATCATCTCAATTGCCTCCATGCACATGAAGAGGGATGACATGAATCACTAATAGAAGAGATACAATTAACCTTTGTAATGGATGATGTTAGAAATCAATGCCATCATGCTAGAGGGAGCTACTGACAAATAAGGGAGTTGAATTGTTATAGCTTCCGGGTGAAGGCCATGAGCGAAGCTACCACCACAAAATACATAATTTTCAAGTTGTAATATGTAGCCATCATCAAAGGAGGTTCCTATGTTCCCTCATCTTGATGAGAAGATTCACCATACATAAAGGGAATAATTCAATCAAATAAGCCGGTCACATATTAAAGGATAAAATAGAGAGGTCATTGATTTGAATCCATGCATGCTACCACCACAAAATTCAAGGTGTGAATTCATGTATCAATAAATTTAGGGTCAATCACCATTTCCTCATGGCGCCTTTAGTGTGGTGTTGTTTCACTGAATCCACATACGTGATGTTGAATATTTCTATATTCACAGATCGGTCCATGTCATGTGCATATGAGACTCAATTATTACTCCAAATAAAAAAAAGGACAAAGTTCTTGCATCATCAGATATTCGATGCCTATCGTTAATCTCAACAACCGGTCTCAAGAATTTCCAACCGAAATTAGTACTTTTATCTTTCCAACAATGTTATTTTTCGACATTTTTGACTTTATCAATCTAGCAACAATTATCTTTCAGCAAAAATATTTCTTCTTCAAAGAAAAAGACGAGGCAATCATATTAGTTTCATTAGTGTGATTTTAGTAGAAGCGATTTTGATAATATTGCAAATATGTTAACATTATATTTGTTTGTGAAATAAATGATGATGAATATCCAAAATCAAAGATGAAGAGGTCAAGTGAATGACATTGCATGTTTAGAGGAGGATTTTTAGGTTTCATTTAAGATGGATGGTTGTGTAAATATTCTGAGATGCTGTTGGGGATCAAAGAAACTATGCCTCATTGGGGCTGTGAGATAAGCATGTGGGGATTTCTTATCAAGATAGTTTGATATAGATCCATGTGTTGGAAAATATGTCACTAAGGAGTGGGTGTCATTGATGTCAACATATGTGATGGGTGTATTTGGAGAAGTCTCCAAAGTGGTGTTGCAAGTAAAATACCCCTATACTAGGTCTAGGTATAGGCAGAGCGATGACTTCCCTTAAAATTCTACCCTTAAGCTACCCCAAAACCATCTAAATGAAGTGACGAGAGAGAGAAAATAGGGTTAATGGGTGCACCTTTAGTCCTTGTGGCTGACGTAGACCTCTTTCGCTTGTTTCTGCCTCCTAGATCACGAATTTCCTCCCAACGCTAACTTGCAAAAGATTAGGAACATAATGCTACAACATATGCAATATCTACTGATCACTTTCAAAGTTTATACATAGATATAAATTCATAAATAAACAAAAGCATACAAACATAATATTTTGGGAGAAGGACAAACTCTTTTATTCAATTTGAAGACAAAAAAGGATTACAACTTTTCTCAGCAACCACTCCATGAACCAAGTTTGGGCTTCTATGTCATGGCTCCAAGTGCATCAATACCACGTTATATTCTCACAACAAAATTATCACCAAGGGAAGGAGGAAGGGTTGCATAAGGAGAAAGGTTGGGGGGAAAGGTTGAGGATAAAACTCAAAATGGGATGCAAAAATTGGGTTAAGAAAGGGAAGGGATTTTGGTAGAGTTTTCTTATTATTTTTCTTATGTTCATAAATGACACCCCAAGGCCTATTTTATATGAGAAAAATATGTTTATTCAGTTTGGGTATGAGATACAAGGGGGGTTATTCATATCGAAGTTGTAGAAAATGTGAGAAACCCTAGTTTCTGAGATATCTGCGGGTTACAGGTCATAAGGGCATGAATGTACGCAAGCTGCAATGGAGTAAGAATGGATATCTATGAGTAGCAATAGAGACAATTGTGGGTCTATGAAAAACACTTGAAGAAGATGCCATCTCTTGTTTGCTGAAGATGATTTGTATAGGTTGGTCTATTGGTCTGTGATGATATGCACCAACTCTTTTTCATGAGTAAAGGTACGCATTTTATATGTTTGGTTGAGGCTTGTATCATGGATGGTATGGCACATGCTTGAGGCATGTCTTGGAGGTAATTTTTGTATATGGTTGAGGTGCATGGTTTGCTGTTATTGATACATGCTTGAGACATATCCTTGGTACATTGTGTATGGTAGTTATGGTTCATTGTTAGAGGAACATATTTGTGATATTGGCTTGAGGCACATTCTTGTATATCATTGATGTTATGGTATCTACATTTGACATATCTTATGGTACATGATTGATGCATGGTATGGTACAAATTTGGTATATCATATATTGATGATCAGTTACAAGTTGATGGTACAGTGATAGTGACAGGTTGATGATCAGTTATAGGTTGATGTGATAGAGACAAATTGGATGACATGTTCCTTCTTAGAGGCAGTCACAATATCAATGGCAATGACAATTTGGTATACATTTATATTTCAGGGTGACAAGACAGGGCAAGGAAAGGGGGTTGTAGACTCCTTCCGGTTGGTGTCGGAGAACTCAAGGAGTTGGATCTTCCTTCAGGTTGGAGCCTGAGAATCAGGGGGTTGTAGCCTCCTTCTGGTTGGAGCCAAAAAATTCAGGGGGTTGTAGCTTCCTTCAGGTTGGAGCCTGTAAATAGTGGGTCGTAGCCTCCTTCTAGTTGCAACTGGAGAATTGGGAATTTGGTGTTTCCAATGAATGAAATCTTTGATATATAATAAAGCATTACATGGTTTTCTTCTATTTGGGTTTCCATGTAAATCTTGGTGTATTGTGTCTCTGTGGATGTTTATTATGCTATGTTGATTTATTCTTCTCATGATATATTGATGATATACTGCTGATGAAATTAATGATTACATATTGTGGTTAAAAGTGATGATAAAGTGCTCATACTAATTCACGTCCCCCTCTCAGTATTCCAACAATTGGTATCAGAGAAGGTCCTTCAAGAAACAATCTAACCACTAAAAGGAGATCAGGGAATACACTAAGATTGGAGTACCACAGTTTGACGGCCATAACAATGACTTATGGAGTAGAAGGATGAAAACATATGTGCAATCACATGGATTTGATGTATGATGAGTAGTAGTAGATGGATATAATGCACCGGTCCCTCCACCAACATACAAGGATGGAAAGAAACTTGAAGAAAAAAATTCAAGGGCCAAAAATGCTATTCTAAATGGTCTAACTGAATCAGTACATGTAAAGGTTATGCACTGTGAATCCGCAAAGGAAGTTTGGGACAAACTTGAAAATGTTTGTGAAGGTGATGCCTAATTCAAGGGAGCTAAACTTCAAACCCTTAGAGCCAAGTTCGAACAATTGAAGATGAATGAAGATGAAGACATTGCCTCCTATTTTCTATGAGTTGATGAAATAGTCAATGCAATTAAAGGTTTAGGAGAAGAGATTAAATAACCAATCATTGCTCAAAAGGTACTAAGGTATCTATCTATGATATATGACCCAAAGATTTCATCCCTAGAAGAAAGAGCATACCTAGCTACATTGATCATGGAAAAGCTACATGAGATAATTATAGCTTATGAAATGATGATAGAGTAAGATAATCCAGTCACAAAGGAAGAAACATTCAAAGCATCCAAGAAGACAAAGAAGCAGAACAAGCCAAAGTCAAAACTAGATTCTAGGTGCAACGACGATTCAGAGGAAGACGAAGAAGTGGAAAACTTCATGAGAAAGTTGAAAAGAGGAATTGACAAGTACAAAGGTATGCTTCCATTGAAATGTTTTAATTGTTATGGTATTGTTCATATTTCTTCTAAATTTCCTTATGCTAAGAATAAAGGTAGCGATGAAGAAGAAGATCCTAAGAAGAAAAATAAAAATAAAAAGGGAGACAAGAGAAGGAAAAAAATAAATTCTTCAAAAAAAAATCTCTACTCCAAGGAAGATAGCTCCTCCTTAGAAGAGGATGATGTGAGTGAAAATTATTCAAAAAGAGTACTCTCATAGAAGTATATGATGATGATGATGAAAATTTTGAAGAAGGTGAAGTCGATCTTAGAGAAGAATTAATTAGTGCTTTAGAAGAAATAGGAAAAGAAAGAAAGAAAATCAAGTCACTCAAAGCATAATTAAAGAATAAATAAGGATCTCAAAATTCCAACTCAGAAGAAATCGAGCAGATAATCATGAAGTTAAAAATCCAGGTAGAAGAAGATAGAATAATTGAAGAAACACTCAACAATTAGTTAGAATAAAAGCACAAGATGATTGAAAGCTTGGAAGCATAAATAGTCACTTTAAGAAAGGGTATTCAGAAGAATGATATGCAATATAATAACACCAAAATATTGGATGAGATCATCAATAGTCAAAGACCATACTATGACAGGTCCGAGCTAGGATACAATCAAATGCAGATTGAGAAAGGTACGAGCTCTAAGACAACAAAACATGAAGGAGAACAAAGAAGCTATGCAAAAACTATCAGAGGTCCAAGAAGAACCAAAGAAGAGAATCACAGAGGAACTTCACCTCCTAGAATGATCCAGGTGGATATCATTGTCCACCCACCTTTTCCAATAGGCTCAAAACAGTTTTCTGGCAATTTTGGTAATTTACTATTTTTGGCAGTTTTTTGGGTCCTGAACTTCCGGAGCCGTTTTGAGGCCCAAAACGACATTTTTTTGGGTATGTAGCTATACATATTGTTCATTATGAAATTTTCATCAAAAATTGTAGTCGTCGGATAGATCTATCCTATGGGATATCGTACGCCTAAAACAAAGATCATATGCAAAAGTTACAACCCCAAGAAGTTGATGTACCAACTTACCCAAACGGGGCCCACATGAATTTTGGCGCTTCATCTCCCAGGGTTAGGTTTTTGGATGTCTAGGGTTTTTAACATTCTTTTTTATTGTAAAAATTCCTTCAGAGCGTCACTATAACCATATTATTGTGAATGCGAGTAGCCGTCACATCTCTTCTCAGAGATAAGCTGCCACCATTCTAGCGAGTCTTTCACTCTGTATTTTTATAGTCTCTGTACATTTCTTTCGTTAATAGAAATTGTGTATTACTGTATCTCTATGTTTATGGTTGCATCTTTGATACATTTATGTTATTTTATTGGATATCCATGATATCTTTGTGCATTTATTTATTATATCTCCACTCTCATTTCGTTCTGAAAATAATCCGGATCAATGGTATCAGAGCAGGCTGCTCTTGATCATTTTTCAATGCATGTCCCCGATGAGGTCTAAGTATATCAAGTTGGGTCTCAAGATTGTCTCTCTTGAATACAATCTCTCTCTCATGCCCAATAAACTCTCCATGATAGAAGAAAAGAAAAACGACGGAGAAGATGATCCTATCAATCTGTTGCTTGAGCAATCTCTCACGTGACAGAGGGACGAAATGATGGAGAATTTTTCCCACATCCCGCAATGCTTTCTGATAGAAAAATGCACATATTCATCAAAAAACCACTTTGGAAGAACCTATCCTTTAAAGGTACAAGTTAATTTTGATATTCCCGTATTTGAAGGTCAGATAGATGCAGATTCCCTAAACAAATGGTTAAATATGTTAGAATGTTATTTCTCAGTTCATAATTTTTCAGACAGTGAAAATATCACCTTAGCACTCCTTAAAGCTCCCCCCCATTTCAAACATCGGTGGGAAACTTACTGAGAGTAAAGTTCCATAGAGGAGTCTGGAATATATTGGGTCGATCCCACTTGGGATTTTTTGTGTGGATGCGGTAAAGGAATAATATTACATTGTTGGAAAATATTAGGACTGATACATGAGATGGACCACACTATGGAAAGAGAGGGGCCAAATAGTTCCGTAGTTCACCAATACCTTCCATACCTTACGAACCAATATGGGTATCAAAGAATCTGAACAAAATTTGTTTCTGAAATACCGTGGGGCTCTACACAAATACATCCAAAATGAAATGGATTTTCTGGACATCTCATCACTCGTTGCTTCTTATCGATACGCTGTTAAAATCAAGCAAAATTTAAGCACCAGAAAAATAAAGAGTTTGGGTCTGCAAATCTGTAACAAACAAGTATGATAAAGATGACACTAATAAATAGTCTTCCAAAAACTAGTCCAAACCACAAGAAAAGAAGGGTCACGGGAAGATAAAGAAGGAAACCAAAAAATGGTGCGATTTCCGCAAAATCCCCTGGCACAACACCGAGGAATGTCGCTCAAAAAAGTCATTGGTGGCTGAGATTAAAGACAAGGAGCCAAACCCTAGTTCAGATTCTGATTCTAAAAATAATGGTAAAATACATATAATCGACAGAGACCCCACTGTTATTGCTGCGACTGCAACAATTCAACCAGAAGAACAAATGGATCTTGGAGAGGGGGAGTGCCTTTTTCATTCACAGATGTAGGTGAAGGGGACCCCTCTCCATTTTATTATTGATAGCGGAATCCAAAAGAACCTCATCTCATCATAGGTCGTCAAACAATTGGGATTGTCAACAACACCACACCAGCAACCATAGAACATCAGGTGGCTTCACCAAGGATGAGATCTCCGTGTCAGCTAGTAGTGTCGATTTTCATACGACGTCATCCCTTCAAGGATGAGGTATTATGTGATGTTTCCCCATTAGATGTCTGTAACATGCCCAAGGATGAGCCCTGATTGTATTTATGAATTGTAAACATGTTTTGTAGGCTGGTGAGTCGAGTGTTGATAAGCTGGTGGGCTTATGTGTTTATTGGGACAGAGAGCCTAAGTGTTAATGGTAAGGAGCCTGATTTTGTATATGTATTTATGTAGATCACTAATAAAATATGAAAACATCATTGTGTTTAGACCGACCACGAAGAAAGAGTGATGGGGAACTAAGCTTCCACAAGGATGGGTAAGGGAAAGGAGGCTAAGTGTTGGGCCTAGGGGACTAAGATAGGGGGATTACCTCTAAAAGGGATAATAATTTATTATTATTTATAAAAAGGCCAAGGTGGACAATTGTTTAGTGTTGTCCTAAGTTCCTAGAAAGGAACGTATGTAAAATGGAGTGCATGCAGCTCCAGGAAGACAATTGTCGACATGGGTGCATGTAGTTAAAGCTACATTAGTCATACCTGGAGGGTGTTCGCTCCTCATTCTCTCATCCTCTGCATATGCAACTAGATACTCGTGCACCCATTCTATGATGCTTTTCCTGAGTTCACTAGAATTCCTTCCCAGAACCCATAATATCTCTGCATTGGACCTCTACACAACGACGCACCTTTGAAGATCAAATATGTGAAGTCGATCCATGTCTTCTGTGAAGCTTGAGCATCCCTGTGTGTTAGAACTGTGGACTGTTGTGGCCATGTAGTCCCTTGGATGAATGTGATTTGATGCAGTCTTTTGTTCCTTGCTGAGACTTAATGTTGTCCTCCTTGTGTTGGAACATAGCTGAAGAAACAGGTTCTCAAGCCTGTGTGCAACACTCTCTCTAGGTGAGAAAGGTAGTTGTGGTTGGAGAGGCAGGTTGTCAGGCCTGCGGGAAACTCTCTCCAAGTGAGAGTGTGTGTTGTGGAAGTGATTTATCCTAGAAGGGGTCTCGTAGCTGCTACATAGCTCTGATAATTCTGGTCCGGCCTGTTGCTGAAGCCCAAGAAAAGGGAGGTGAAGCAACCGATGGACTGTCTGATGTGACAATGAAGGTGTGTACTCCTGGGGTGGGACAGGCATGTGGGGAATGAGAGTCTGTGAGAAATGGGAATAAGTGGCTCCTAGGAGAGAATCCTTCCTCATAAACTGTGTGTCTTTCTGTTGACCTTGCTTAGCGTAGGATTCCCTTACTCGGTGGAGGTTAGTCCCAGCTCGGGGGTGACCTATTGATGAGAGTGATGAGTAGCACGGTCTAAGGTTGGGAGGTTCATGGAAGGTTTGCACGCAGTTGGTGGTGATATTCCAGTTTAAAAGATAAGTTCCATTTCCATGCTTAAATATATATATGTTTCTACTTTGTGTCTTTTAAAATGTATCATGTATTCCGTTGCATATATGAACTATTGTTAGTCCCATTGATTGTGTAAGATGAAAGTAATTTTGTGTTATGTGTTTTAAATTTATCAAAATGCATGATATATGTGTGTGTGTGTGTGATCCACAATAGTATCATTTCTCGACCTGTTTAAGGTTGGGAATATTACAAATTGGTATCAGAGGATAAGTACCATGTCTGAATAGTGGCATTACCCTGGCAGTGGAGTTGTAGACCCGGGGATGTTACATTATCGTATCAAAGGCTAAGTACCATGTCCGAGTAGTGGCATTGCCCCAACGGTGGAGTTGTAGACCAGGGGATGTTACAATATGGTATCAGAGCCCAAGTTCTACACTGAGCCTGGATGGGTTGGATAAGTTGTCATTGGACTCAAGGTTTCAAGAGGAAATTGTTTTTGGAGGACTAATTTCGGACCTCAGAACCTCCCTGAGTGCCAAGAAGTTACCTTGGTTGTGTTAAGAATATCAGGATGAGTAGTGGTATCGTAAAAGAACAAATGAAGTGGTATTGGGCCACAGAGTAATGTGGACCTTAGGATCTATTTGAGAGAAGGAGAATCCTTCACGACCATCAGATCTGGAGAAGGTGAAAAAGAGTTATCTTGGAAGTCTTTTGGAGTTTGACAATTGAGAGAAGCTAGGTGCTCTGAGGCACAAAATTCCAAAATACGAAGCTCCAAGGTCCTGGAAGAGATCTACATTGTAGATCTGAGGGGAGAGATCGACCATTATATCTTGAGAAGTCATGCTTGGGTTAGTCACAAGAACCATTTAGAATTTGTGAAGTCGGAAGATGGGAAGTGAAGAGAGGTGAACACCTCCAAAGAAAGAAATCACGAAGTGGATCTTGACCATTGGTTGCGGGAGAGACAAGGACCATTGATGATTCAGGGAGAGTTAAGAACTGCAGAAATCCAAAGAAGCGAAATGTGTTGATGCACAAACTTCTAAAGCCTGAATTTTTGAAGTGAAAGGGTAGACGTGGTGGGGCTAGATGACGTCGTCTGGGGTGATGTGGACCTTCATAAGCATACCATGTGCCATCACCTTAGTTGGAAACAGTTGTACTATGTGGGCTCAGAGGATAGAGAAGTTGAAAGTTCAGAAGTCATGAGATTGGAAGGAAGAAGGCATGAAGGCTTCCGATGCCCGAAGCTCCGAAGTCCTGAAGTTCCAAAGTTCCGAAGTCCTGAAGCTTTGATTAAAGAAGTTCCATCGTGAATGTCAGTCATTGAATGTTGGGTATACATGGACTATTGATCCACCCTACTTCACGAGATCTTTAATTCATAACTCTGAGAGTCTGTTGTGATGTATTATGGAGATTTCCGACACCTGAAGTCCAAATTAAGTGCCTATCGAAATAGCGCTAGGTCACAAATCGTGGTTGCATGGGTTGGGGACTAAGAGAAAATGGCTAAGGCCTGAAACTGTTACAGATCCGAGTAGATCTCATAAAATTCATGAAATTTGAATGTTTTCTTAAATTGTGTTGGTTTATGAATTGTATGGGAATTTTTAAGGATTGAGGGCCTGAAAAATTCTAGTAGACTGCACGTTGTGTTTGCAGAGTTCAACGAGTGTTAGGACCGAAGCAAATTGGCACTGAGTGCAGAGAAATGAAGGAGACATAGAATGATTCTAGTTTAGAGAATGAAGCAAAAGGAATGGATGTCCATTTGGGAGTTGAAGGATCAAACTCCAATGGACATGGAGAAGAGATAGATAAGGAAGGAAACATGATGAAAATCATTGAAAGATTGCAAAAATATGCCCAAACTGTTGAAATAATGTAACTGCAAAGTGTATTCTACTTATTATTGTTGTATTATTCATTAGATCAATCCCCTATTGTGGATTGATCATGTCAGCTATTGTAAAATACCAAAT
>JZKD02S2080771.1:0-36147 GCA_000966675.3 Picea glauca
CCTTATCATAAATTGCCAATACAATGTTCAAGAGATAACTCAAACCAATACAGATAGTCCTCTCCAAAAGATGCGCCACTCTTCTCCCTCTCTCCAACTGGTAATTGCAGCTTGCTTCATAAAAGAATGAGCAAGTGAGTTGTGTGATAAAGTGAGGCACTAGCCTCCCTATATTTACAAGACTGACACGTGTGAAAGGGTTTCACTGGCAGGGCCAACCTCTCACTTTGGGTGGGTAAACCCACCTTTAATTTAATTATGAGTTTCAATAATAACTACTGGGGCCGACTTCTTATTCTGCCTATTACAATTGTCCGATGACCAATCCGTAAAAGGGGATTTGGTCCTAATACAATTACCGACATGATTAATCCACAATGGGGATTAATCCTATGAATAAAATAGAAATAATAATAAGAATACTCTTTGTAGCTACATTATTTCAACACTTTTGTTGATCCAACTGAGAGTTCCATTGGGCCAAAGTATGACACCCAAAACGTATCTACTAGTGGATCCAAAAAGTTGTATGTGTTGAGAGAAAAAATGTCCCAACAAACCCTTTAACTAGTGGAGAATCAACAAGAAACCTTGATGTCCCAAAATTGTAGCAGTATCGAAATATATTTTCTATGGTAAACGAGTTATATCAACTGCAAATTAGACTACGAAAACCTAGTGCAACATGATGGAAACAAAGCTAGCAATGACTAGATAAATTCTTAATAGTTAGAGAAAGATTTTGTAGCAATTAAGGGGTTTTTAATTAGATTTATCAACAAGTACTGTAACAACATTATGGTTGTAGCATACTATTGCTACAACAACAACTTATACACACCAAAATCAATAAACAATCCACCCAAAATATATCATTCAATTAATAAAACAATTATGGTAGCTTGCTAGTGACTTTTAGTGGTAGAAAAGTGAATAATAAGTGAAGAAAAGATGTTTTTGCAACATCCCTAATGGTTGTAGCATAAATTTATAACAACAAAGAAAATTACTTAACCAATCAAATGCCCCTAGGGCACAAGAAAGCCTATAACATGTAGTAATAGATCCAACTAGAACAATTGCAATATCTCAAATTTTCACACATACCAATGCAAGAGCATTATATCTTCAATGCAAGTAGATGAGTTCCTTATTAATTGGGTTAATGACGTTTCTTATGTATAAGCTAGGGTTTGTTACTTATCTAGGGATGTAACATGAAAAATCCCTTCTTTACCAAGAGACAACATGAAAAACTCTTCTTTACCAAGAACATTCCATCACATCACCAAGAAAATGAGCATCAAGAGATAGCACTAGACTTATTTCCAATAGACAAGTAATAAGTATCCACAATACACCAAGAGACAGATTGATAAATTTTCCCAAGTAGGGCAAAAATTCCAGCCAAGAGAGTATGTAATTCTCAAGCACATGATGATAAAATGAAATGAAAGTGACCTTTATTTATACAAGGTCACTCAAAACCAATTTTCCCACTTTTTGAAATGTCAACAACAAATTAGAGAGGTTGACCTCCTCTATTACAACTTAAAATTACAAAATACATGAAGAAATTCCATTTTTTAGGGGTTATGTCAAGCCTTAAAGGGTGATGTTAGGCCTCCAAGAGAGACGTTGAGCTTTTTGATGAAGATCGTTGGGCCTCCAAAGGCTATTTTCCCTACCACCAAGTGCTCTAGTGCATGCCAAGTGTATCTCTCTCCATCAAACCATGTCACATCACCATCACCATGAAAACCCCATAGAAAACCCTAGCCCTCATGTGACATCTAGGGCATAGGAAGTGATGTTTTAGGCCTCCAAAGGCCAAAGTTGAGGTGCTGGGGGATATAAAGTGTCCATCTCATGGTGTCCAAGTGCCTCCAAAGGCAATGTTCATCCTCGCAAGTGTCCAATGAGAGGGGGCACATCATCCAACCTGTGGGCTTCATGCCTCTATGAAGGTCCAAACAACCTCGTGACTCCATGAAAAAGCTTTCACCTGGAAAGGTCCTGCAAAGAAAAAAAAATACGCCCTCCAAGGGTCCACAAGTCACAAGTATCATACCAAGTAAGCCATATTTAATAAAAGAACCACCCAAACATGTGCATAAAATCCCCCCTTTTCAAAATAAACAAATGCTCAAATACCATATACAACTTGCCAAATTTAAGTATGGGAGGGTTGTCATGGTGCCCACCTAGGTAGATCATTCCCCAAGTCTAGGAGTGTTTCCCAAGAGGACCCGCTCTAAGTCATGTGAAAGAGTATGAGGTGGAGGGGGGTGTGACTTTTGGGTATGGGGTTTCTTGACATACAAAGGATCATATTGTCTCATTTATAGATGCCTTTGTAGAGGATGTGCTTGCTCTTGAGTTACCCAATATTTGCACGCCACCCTTTTCTAAACCCATTTTTTCCATCTTTCCAATTGACATAGCTTTCATTTATAATTTCCAAATTTGAGGGCCCCCCTTTAAGGGTTTCCAAGCTTTAGCATTACTTTTGGGACCGAGGCGAGCACCGAATGTGTAGATCTCAAGTTGGACCGACTTTTGGTGGTCCTTATTTACTATGTCCACTTTCTTTTTTAGCATCATTTTCTTATTCTTTTATAGCAGTTGCAATCTACCTTCGGGCCGTCAACCCCTTCTTTTCATGAAATGAAGTATAATCACTTCTTGGGTCAATGAACCCGAAAACCCAAAAGATAAGGAAACAGAGGGGAAGAAGTATGGAAATTGATAAGTATGTGCGGGAATGGTACAATGACCCTTCAAGGAGACCCTATAGTAGAAACCCTTTTCCTAAGGATGACCTACTTAATAGGACATGTCAACCACCAAGGTGAAATGAGGAAAAATGAATAATTTCCAAGCAAATGTTTTCAAAATCAAGAAAGGATCCTTTGCAACATTTTCAAATGCTTCAATTATTAAAATGACACTTACCACGACACCAGACTTGTTACCTCATGGAGCAAAACTTGTTGTCCTATGTGGGCCAAGCTAGTGTGGTGGATGTTGCTACCATTGATCAAATGGTGATGAGTGGTAAATGCAGGGGATATTTCTTCTCATCCATCTCTTGACACTCTGTGTCTGCAACCTGCGGGCCCCAAGACATCATCTCGTTAGTTATCCCTAGGCATAGGGGGGGTAGCATGGGGAATGATGGGACCCTATTTTGGCATGTTTATATCCCCTTTTTCCTTATGTTTTCATACTTCATTGTTCCTCTTCACCTCTTTATATCCATAACTATAACCATTTTGGATCAAATATCATTTGGGTATAATTTACTCTATTTTGTTGGAAATTTAATGAATTTCGTAGTACATTTGGTAAAAGTGGTGTCCTTTGTTCCTAACTCGTAGATGAAGTTGATTCAGATTGGATGCATGCTACAAGAGTCAAGCGAATGATGTGTTTTGGAAAGGAAAAAATGTTAGAGAACTCATTTTTTGCAGATCTTATCTTAATAATGAAGTCTTATTTGCTGTGAAACCATAAGGTTCCCAATTTGCTACAGATCCGTGCATTTTGTGTATTGCTACAACTCTCCATCAACAACACTATTTCTACAAGTCCCAATCATCAATACCAATGCTGAGAATCCACGACAATGAGTATGACACATGTCCCCTATTAACCAAAGCTCACGTTGTTGTTATTCAGTTGCTACGAAACCATGGATTCACAACATAGATTTCTATGTTGTTCAAGCAGATTACTACTGTGATGATGAATGCATAATGCCTTTGGTTGCAATTAAGAAGCATATTCAGAAGAATTAAGACCATGCTATGTTCCAACAACTAATTTGGTTGCTTAGTTTCATTACTGCTACAATTATGCAATTTAATAAGATACTCTGCTATGATTAAATGGCTATGACAGATGTTAACAACCTCTTGAAAATCTCCAATTCTTCAAGTGTGGCTCATTATTTCCATTCAATGAATTGGTTAATCTGTTAAAACCAAAAAGTAACAATTACCTCTTAAATAGAAAGGAGAAACAAGGACTTATGCAAGAAGAGGGGAGGCGGTGGTGTAACACAGGAAGAGACAGAAACATAGTTTTGCTATGAAACTTATATTTTCTTAATACAAGGGTATTTTCTCAATCCCATGTATGATAATTTTATTGTTGATAAAGAGTTAGAGATGTAAAACCTCTCCAGTACTTCACTCCACAGATAAAGGGTCCATTATGACGGATATTGGTGTTGTTTCTTCATTTTGTTTATATTTTTATACTGTACACTTATGTTATATATCTGATTGCTTAAATGTTTGTTAAGATTAATTGTTTTCTTGAATTCTGTGTGTGTTTCAAGGAGTTTTGTTTTTATTAATCAATTGATGATATGTTTCTACAAGTCTCACGCTACATAACTTGTGAATACAATTCATAAATTGTGATTTTGTTGTTATAGTTCTTTCTTTAAAACCCTAAGCCTTACATATATTTTGCACGACATCTCGTAAGTTTATAAGTCCTGCATTAACAATTAAGTGGAAAGTGCACTAGTAGACTAGCTGCCCTACTAGGAATTAATAGGGTATATATTAGACCTGCCAATGTGATTGATGTTGTTCATAGAAGCCAAGGAGGATATTTGTTGGAGTATGTATATCAGCCTTTTGAGAGCCATGTGGTGCATCATTGAGACCTTTGGTTGAGTAAGGAAGGGATGCCATTTTCACATTGTAGGTGTTATATCAACTCTATCCATATCTATATTGTTATCTGCAACATGATTTATCTATTAGATCAATCTTGGAAGTCACCACTGACTTCCCTTATGGTATTAAGGAAGAATCCATATCCCAGTCCTTTTGACTAGCTTCCTTCTCTATAATTGAAACAATGGAATATTCACAAGAGATTTCACATCTCCTAGAAGTCTTTGAAGCTACGATCTAGTCTTCTCAACTCATGACATATGTCTGTCCTTATTGGGAGATGTCTCTTTTTCCCATCTGATCCTTTATGAGATCAGGATTACTCTGAGACTACAAAAAAATCATAGTCTCTGTAGTATATACTTGGTGTTGAATACCAAGTCTTAATATGAAAAGCTGAGTTAGACTTCAAATGAATTTTTCTTCCTGTCAAGGTGGTTTCATTGTCCATTGAACAAGTCTATTGTGAGTTCTATTCTAATGTTCAGTCATCTTTGGAGCCTTCTGCTCCTTACAATCAATCTCCATATGAGATACTCTGTATCTCAAAAGTAGCTTCTTATTCATCTTCTTTGGTACATGGATATATATGGTCATGCATATAACTTGGATAGTCTACTCCATGTCTCATCTAATATGTTTCCTCCTACAANCTACAACAACAACTTATACACACCAAAATCAATAAACAATCCACCCAAAATATATCATTCAATTAATAAAACAATTATGGTAGCTTGCTAGTGACTTTTAGTGGTAGAAAAGTGAATAATAAGTGAAGAAAAGATGTTTTTGCAACATCCCTAATGGTTGTAGCATAAATTTATAACAACAAAGAAAATTACTTAACCAATCAAATGCCCCTAGGGCACAAGAAAGCCTATAACATGTAGTAATAGATCCAACTAGAACAATTGCAATATCTCAAATTTTCACACATACCAATGCAAGAGCATTATATCTTCAATGCAAGTAGATGAGTTCCTTATTAATTGGGTTAATGACGTTTCTTATGTATAAGCTAGGGTTTGTTACTTATCTAGGGATGTAACATGAAAAATCCCTTCTTTACCAAGAGACAACATGAAAAACTCTTCTTTACCAAGAACATTCCATCACATCACCAAGAAAATGAGCATCAAGAGATAGCACTAGACTTATTTCCAATAGACAAGTAATAAGTATCCACAATACACCAAGAGACAGATTGATAAATTTTCCCAAGTAGGGCAAAAATTCCAGCCAAGAGAGTATGTAATTCTCAAGCACATGATGATAAAATGAAATGAAAGTGACCTTTATTTATACAAGGTCACTCAAAACCAATTTTCCCACTTTTTGAAATGTCAACAACAAATTAGAGAGGTTGACCTCCTCTATTACAACTTAAAATTACAAAATACATGAAGAAATTCCATTTTTTAGGGGTTATGTCAAGCCTTAAAGGGTGATGTTAGGCCTCCAAGAGAGACGTTGAGCTTTTTGATGAAGATCGTTGGGCCTCCAAAGGCTATTTTCCCTACCACCAAGTGCTCTAGTGCATGCCAAGTGTATCTCTCTCCATCAAACCATGTCACATCACCATCACCATGAAAACCCCATAGAAAACCCTAGCCCTCATGTGACATCTAGGGCATAGGAAGTGATGTTTTAGGCCTCCAAAGGCCAAAGTTGAGGTGCTGGGGGATATAAAGTGTCCATCTCATGGTGTCCAAGTGCCTCCAAAGGCAATGTTCATCCTCGCAAGTGTCCAATGAGAGGGGGCACATCATCCAACCTGTGGGCTTCATGCCTCTATGAAGGTCCAAACAACCTCGTGACTCCATGAAAAAGCTTTCACCTGGAAAGGTCCTGCAAAGAAAAAAAAATACGCCCTCCAAGGGTCCACAAGTCACAAGTATCATACCAAGTAAGCCATATTTAATAAAAGAACCACCCAAACATGTGCATAAAATCCCCCCTTTTCAAAACAAACAAATTCTCAAATACCATATACAACTTGCCAAATTTAAGTATGGGAGGGTTGTCATGGTGCCCACCTAGGTAGATCATTCCCCAAGTCTAGGAGAGTTTCCCAAGAGGACTCGCTCTAAGTCATGTAAAAGAGTATGAGGTGGAGGGGGGTGTGACTTTTGGGCATGGGGTTTCTTGACATACAAAGGATCATATTGTCTCATTTATGGATTCCTTTGTAGAGGATGTGCTTGCTCTTGAGTTACCCAATATTTGCATGCCACCCTTTTCTAAACCCATTTTTTCCATCTTTCCAATTGACATTGCTTTCATTTATAATTTCCAAATTTGAGGGCCCCCCTTTAAGGGTTTCCAAGATTTAGCATTACTTTTGGGACCGAGGGGAGCACTGGATGAGTAGATCTCAAGTTGGACCGACTTTTGGTGGTCCTTATTTGCTATGTCCACTTTCTTTTTTAGCATCATTTTCTTATTCTTTTATAGCAGTTGCAATCTACCTTCGGGCCGTCAACCCCTTCTTTTCATGAAATGAAGTATAATCCCTTCTTGGGTCAATGAACCCGAAAACCCAAAAGATAAGGAAACAAAGGGGAAGAAGTATGGAAATTGATAAGTATGTGCGGGAATGGTACAATGACCCTTCAAGGAGACCCTATAGTAGAAACCATTTTCCTGAGGATGACCTACTTAATAGGACATGTGAACCACCAAGGTGAAATGAGGAAAAATGAATAATTTCCAAGCAAATGTTTTCAAAATCAAGAAAGGATCCTTCGCAACATTTTCAAATGCTTCAATTATTAAAATGACACTTACCACGACACCAGACTTGTTACCTCATGGAGCAAAATTTGTTGTCCTATGTGGGCCAAGCTGGTGTGGTGGATGTTGCTACCATTGATCAAATGGTGATGAGTGGTGAATGCAGGGGATATTTCTTTTCATCCATCTCTTGACACTCTGTGTCTGCAACCTGCGGGCCTCAAGACATCATCTCGTTAGTTATCCCTAGGCATAGGGGGGTAGCAGGGGGAATGATGGGACCCTATTTTGGCATGTTTATATCCCCTTTTTCCTTATGTTTTCATACTTCATTGTTCCTCTTCACCTCTTTATATCCATAACTATAACCATTCTGGATCAAATATCATTTGGGTATAATTTACTCTATTTTGTTGGAAATTTAATGAATTTCGTAGTACATTTGGTAAAAGTGGTGTCCTTTGTTCCTAACTCGTAGATGAAGTTGATTCAGATTGGATGCATGCTACAAGAGTCAAGAAAATGATGTGTTTTGGAAAGGAAAAAATGTTAGAGAACTCATTTTTTGCAGATCTTATCTTAATAATGAAGTCTTATTTGCTGTGAAACCATAAGGTTCCCAATTTGCTACAGATCTGTGCATTTTGTGTATTGCTACAACTCTCCATCAACAACACTATTTCTACAAGTCCCAATCATCAATACCAATGCTGAGAATCCACGACAACGAGTATGCCACATGTCCCCTATTAACCAAAGCTCACGTTGTTGTTATTCAGTTGCTACGAAACCATGGATTCACAACATAGATTTCTATGTTGTTCAAGCAAATTACTACTGTGATGATGAATGCATAATGCCTTTGGTTGCAATTAAGAAGCATATTCAGAAGAATTAAGACCATGCTATGTTCCAACAACTAATTTGGTTTCTTAGTTTCATTACTGCTACAATTATGCAATTTAATAAGATACTCTGCTATTATTAAATGGCTATGACAGATGTTAACAACCTCTTGAAAATCTCCAATTCTTCAAGTGTGGCTCATTATTTCCATTCAATGAATTGGTTAATCTGTTAAAACCAAAAAGTAACAATTACCTCTTAAATAGAAAGGAGAAACAAGGACTTATGCAAGAAGAGGGGAGGCGGTGGTGTAACACAGGAAGAGACAGAAACATAGTTTTGCTATGAAACTTATATTTTCTTAATACAAGGGTATTTTCTCAATCCCATGTATGATAATTTTATTGTTGATAAAGAGTTAGAGATGTAAAACCTCTCCAGTACTTCACTCCACAGATAAAGGGTCCATTATGACGGATATTGGTGTTGTTTCTTCATTTTGTTTATATTTTTATACTGTACACTTATGTTATATATCTGATTGCTTAAATGTTTGTTAAGATTAATTGTTTTCTTGAATTCTGTGTGTGTTTCAAGGAGTTTTGTTTTTATTAATCAATTGATGATATGTTTCTACAAGTCTCACGCTACATAACTTGTGAATACAATTCATAAATTGTGATTTTGTTGTTATAGTTCTTTCTTTAAAACCCTAAGCCTTACATATATTTTGCACGACATCTCGTAAGTTTATAAGTCCTGCATTAACAATTAAGTGGAAAGTGCACTAGTAGACTAGCTGCCCTACTAGGAATTAATAGGGTATATATTAGACCTGCCAATGTGATTGATGTTGTTCATAGAAGCCAAGGAGGATATTTGTTGGAGTATGTATATCAGCCTTTTGAGAGCCATGTGGTGCATCATTGAGACCTTTGGTTGAGTAAGGAAGGGATGCCATTTTCACATTGTAGGTGTTATATCAACTCTATCCATATCTATATTGTTATCTGCAACATGATTTATCTATTAGATCAATCTTGGAAGTCACCACTGACTTCCCTTATGGTATTAAGGAAGAATCCATATCCCAGTCCTTTTGACTAGCTTCCTTCTCTATAATTGAAACAATGGAATATTCACAAGAGATTTCACATCTCCTAGAAGTCTTTGAAGCTACGATCTAGTCTTCTCAACTCATGACATATGTCTGTCCTTATTGGGAGATGTCTCTTTTTCCCATCTGATCCTTTATGAGATCAGGATTACTCTGAGACTACAAAAAAATCATAGTCTCTGTAGTATATACTTGGTGTTGAATACCAAGTCTTAATATGAAAAGCTGAGTTAGACTTCAAATGAATTTTTCTTCCTGTCAAGGTGGTTTCATTGTCCATTGAACAAGTCTATTGTGAGTTCTATTCTAATGTTCAGTCATCTTTGGAGCCTTCTGCTCCTTACAATCAATCTCCATATGAGATACTCTGTATCTCAAAAGTAGCTTCTTATTCATCTTCTTTGGTACATGGATATATATGGTCATGCATATAACTTGGATAGTCTACTCCATGTCTCATCTAATATGTTTCCTCCTACAACCGTCACTATAACTTCCATAGGGTTATCACCTTTGACCTGACCAGAACAAGAACAACAAGAGAGAAACAATATACAAGAATAATACTCTTTATAATAATAATAATAAAATCAATAGTGAGAACGATCGTCACAATAGCTCCTTCAGAGCTATCACTTGTGACTTGTCTGAAACAAGGGTTAAAAGTAAGAAATAAAATAATAAGAAATGAGAGAAACACTCTTATAGTGTTGTGATCAATCATTCCTCCATGGTAACTTGGAAACAAAACAAGAAGTTTCTCCAAGAAGAGATGTTAGTTATATCTAGTAAATGATTATAGTAAACATTTATCTCAATAGTGCTCACATGCTACCAAGTATTCAATAATAAAACTTTTCAAAGATTGCTATCACAACTATAGTGTTTAGTAGTTATCAAACTTGATATGTGTAAATTTGAATCTTATCAATTTAATCAATCAAACCTAGAACTTGGAGTCTTGGACCCTCAAGAATGAGTGTGTTTATTTTCTTCTGAGTCTCCTTCACTCAAGATGACAAGTATTTTCTTCAACCTGTCCTCTATACTAAAATAATATGCTTTCTTGACAAAAAACTGAGTTAGGGAATAAACTCTATAATCTCAACTTTAATCAATCTAATACTTTGACATTAATTTTTACCAATGGTTAATATGATAACTTCAACAGATCAAAATGCAACTTGGATATTCATAAGATTACAATAATTCCATAACAAGTAGAGGCATATCAAAGTAATCAAACATAGGGTGCATAGTTCCTCTGAATGTGTTGGATCTGGGATCCCTCTGAATCTACGATTGTTGTTTAGACAACATATCCTTTCTCTTGCAAATACCCTTTAAAATAATGATACAGTTTAAACATATGTAAGTACATACCTCTGACAGTATTAGCAGGTAGTGGCACCATCTGACAACAATAAAAATAAACAAAAAACTTTTAAAAATTCAAAGGTGCTTCAACTTATAACTTAAATTTAGTTGGATATTTGTTAGGGTAAGGTGCATTACTACAATAAAAATCAGTCCCAATACTTCACAAAAATTTTCACTGCAACTAGTATTGCAACTGGCATGCAAGAACTAGCACTACAACTGATAGTGCAACTGCAATTGCAACCTAGGGTTTTATGAGGAAACCCTATTTTCTCAAACTTCAATTTTCAGAACTCTGATCCAGGGACTAGATGCGCCTTCCTAGGGAAAACTCCTAGATGTGGATACTTCCTCCAATGTCCTCCTTAAACAGGGAAAACATCACACTTAGGGTTTATGCAGAAACCCTAATTCAACAACAACTATAATACTGAAAATTGGATTATGAGTTGGTCTCTTTCAGACCTGCTCTGATACCATGTTGATGTTTTACTTATACAACTAGAAATTACGATTCTTATTTCATTATTATAAACATTTAACACATTAGATGCATAAATGAGATCACTGAAAGAGACACAATCACAGAAACAATATAGACACATAGATTATCCTTGGAAACCCTCATGGGGGAGAAAACTCATCAAAACTTTCTCAATATAGATAGACCAAAGACCGAACAAAAGATCCTCCTCCTTCACTAGGAAGAGTAGTGAACCACTTAACCAAGAAATACCAAGATACAGACCAAGAACCCTCCTTGATGTCATACTTAGCTACAGTAGTAGTTCCTACATGATGCAAGATCTTTTCATTGAGTGACTTATAAAGAATTGCATTAAATGAACATAAATTAAAGTGCACCATTAAAGAAGGAAAAACTCAATAACGAAGAGACATAAGTATCAAATATGAATAAAAAAAACTTGATAACGGAGTTCATCCCTGATGGACTACGTCTCCGGGTCCTACTCTCAAATGGGTAGGCCTTTTTATTAACTCTGCAAAATAATTTGGCAAAATACATAAGTATATCTCATTCTAAAATCAAGCTGCAAAATTTTTGCTCATATTAGAAAATAGATGGCACCACTGAATTCATGGAATTGAATTGCCCAAAAATGACCATCTCCATGCCTCAATATGAATTTGGCACTCCCAGACCCAAGAGAAACTCTGTCTCGATTTTCGTGCCTTGCAACCTGCAATAAATGCTGAAGAAAATGTCTTGAAATCCATGTCGATCCGTACCCTCACGCACCCTCCTCTAGCACTACACAGATGCAAATTTTAAATATTTTTTGCGGGCTTTGTAAACAACAAAATGTTTTTCCCTTATGGTTGGTGGAGCTTGTGTTAAGGCGTTAATATAGGGGGAGGTCCCGGGGTCGAGCCCGCAGGCCTCCCCTCTTGGGCTATCCATTGTAACTTGTATATATATTTAAACATGTCATTCCACTAAATTTAGCGATGATTCTAGATATCGGTCGTGTTCCAAATTTGGCGAGGTCCCGCCAGATTTGGTGGACCCACCAACTTTTAGTTTTTTTTGAATTTTCGTTCATGGGCTGTCATTGGGCATTTTCCCACTGCCATATGGTAGCCCATGACTGGGCCACGTGGCATCAACCATTGGGCCACGTCAAACATTGTACAATCACCCTGCCATGCCAGCGTATGGTCTTCCAACTCAGCCTGCCACGTCACCGTACGACTTGCCACGTGGCGCAATTTTACTTGGCCATGAAATGATCCAGAAATGGAAAATATGAGTGACACGTGGCGACCTCTAGTTCTTCCACGTCACCATGTTGATGTCAGCATGACACATGTCACCTTCTGTGCATGCCACATATGTTGTACAGATGTTGACGTCATCTATACTGATGCTGACGTCAACAGTACAGATGCCGACTCATCCCCCTGTTGATTGGACTAGGTTGACCAAACTTTAACCACGAATATCTTTCGATCCAGAACTCTGTTTGACGAGCGGTTTGCATTGTTGGAAATCTTGCGACGCACTCTTCACGATGATGTCATTTTCACTGAGTTTTGAGAACTTTGAATTTTTTCCCTTTCTCTGTCTGCTGAGGCTATTATGAGCATCCTGAGTTGCTTCTGCGAGTTCTGAGATGTCCTTAGTCTTCTCTGGATCATTTTTGGATCATGCCTTCCCAATGAGATCTTTTTTGACCACAAAAATCTTTCATCAATCAACAGATAAGTGAGGGAAGAGTTCCCTCACCTTGTCCTTCTCAATCCACTTTGCCTTGCTTGGATGTGTGCCCTTTAAGCCTACTCGAAGATAATCAACATCACCCCTGCGTGAATTCCTCGTCCTTATGTTCAATATGATATATTCATTTAAATCATCCAAGTACTCAGGAGAAAACTCATCAACTGAAGGTATTGAAACTTCCTCATCCCGATCCATGATCATGGGAGGCTAAAAAAGTTTCAAGTTCTCTACATTTACAACTGAGTAAATTTACATATAAGGTGGAAGATATAGATGAAAAGCATTGGTACCACTTTTCTTCAAAATAGTGAAGGGTCCATAACGAATGTGCTTGAGTTTCTTGCCTTCATCCTTCAATCTCTCCTTGTTGATGTGAAGCCATACCCGGTCTCCAACCTAGAACTAATGATCAACCCTGTGTTTATCATTTCAAGCTTTATACTGTGCTTGACTTTTCTCCAACTATTCCCTGACTGCTTGGTGTACCTATTGTATCCTCTAAATGAACTCGTGGGCTTTGTTTTCATTTTTTTCTTCATTTGAATTGACATCTCCCCCGTATATCAAGTCCAAAGGAACTTTAGGTAGGTACCCAAAACATGTCTGAAAAGGAGAACACTGAGTAGAGGAATGTAAGGCTCGGTTGTAAGCATGTTGTACATAGGGTATCTGTTCATCCCATAACTTGGGATGATTGCTGCAGTACCACTGTTTGGTTTACAACCTCTGCCTGTCTGTCGGTTTGTGGATGGAAATCAATGCTCCTCTTCAATTTGGTGTCCATCATTTTCCACAAGCTTGTCCAAAAATCCCCAAGGAATAGAGTATCTCGATCCAAGATAATGGATGTGGGTAATCCAAAGTGAACCCAAACATACTGAAAGAAGAGATTAGAAGTCTGATCAACAATGATCTACCTTTTACATGGCATCAAGATACACATTTTGATGAACCTATCCACTACACCATACAAATAGTCATGAGACCCTTTCGACATTGGTAAACCCCCTATAAAATCCATGGAGATACTTTCACATGGATGGGATGGAACAAGTAGGGGTGAGTATAACCCCAGTTTTCAATTAGTGGGCCTACAAGTAGAACACATCACATACCCTTTAACATATTTAGTTACAATTGCTTTCATTTGAGGCTAGTAGAAAAACCTCCGTAAATGAGCCATAGTTTTTCCTACCCCAAATTTCCCAGACACAAGAGAAGTGTGAGCTTCTTGTATTACATGGACTCTTTCACTTGTAGGAATACATAACTTTCCAAGATGGTAGAGTAGTTTTCCATGCAGACAATAGTTCTCTACCTGTGCACCATGGGTTATCTTCTCATATACTTATTTAAAATCTTCATCAATGGCATATTATTCCACATAGCTATCATGAGATAAATAAATATTCTTCAAAATAATAGAAACAAGAATAGGAGGTATGGAAAGCATGTCAACTACCTTGTTACTTGTACCCTTTTTGTACTTGATTACCAAATGAAATTGTTGTAGAAAACCCATCTATCCGTAGTGTCGAGATTGTTACAGTTTGGTTTGTGCTCGAAGATACTATAAGGGTTGGTGATCTGTATGTATGATTGTTTCCTTCCCTAACAAGTAATGTTTCCATTTCTTTATGCTTTTCACTAATGCATACAACTCTTTATCATATGTAGGATAGTTAACAACAACTTGGTTAAAAGTTTCAGAGTGGTAACATATAGGCTTATGATATTGCATCAATAATGCACCCATGGCATATCCGTTGGCATCTGTCTCGATCTCAAAGGGAGGTTGAAGATTAGGCAATGCTAATACTGGTGCGGTACTGATCTTCTCCTTCAAAGTGTCGAAAGCTTTTTGTTGCTTTCCTCCCCACTAAAAAGTGTTCTTCACATTGGTTAAGGCATGCAAAGGAGTTGCTATAAATGAGAAGTTTTAAATGAAACTCCTCCAATACTGGACTTCACCTAAGAAGCTCTGTATCTCGGTTACACTTTTGGGCTCAGGACAATTTACAATTACATCAATCTTGGAAGGATCAATTTTTAATTGTCCTCCTCCTACAATATGACCTAAGTACACAAGTGCAGTCTTTCCAAATTCACATTTAGAAAATTTTACATACAACTTTCCCCTTTGCAAAGTATCCAATACTTGCTTTACATGATTCACATGTTCATCCCAAGTCCCGCTAAAAATAAGAATGTCGTCTAAATATACAATCACAAAATCATCTAGAAAAGGCCTGAATACATCATTCATCACACGCATGAAAGTTGTTGGAGCATTACAAAGCCCAAATGACATAACTAACCAATCAAACAATTCATGTTTGGTTTTAAAGGTAGTCTTCCATGCATCATGTTCTGCAACCCTGATATGATGGTATCCACTATGCAAATCCAACTTAGTGAAATAAACAACATTCTTCAACTGATTAAGTAAATCATCTATACGAGGAAGAGGGTATCGATTTTTCACCGTGATTTTATTTAACGCCTGGTAATCGACACACATTCGCCATGTGCCATCTTTCTTTGGAACCATCACAATAAGAGAACCACAAGGAGATGAACTGGGCCTGATGACCCCTTGATCCAATAAGCCTCGTACCTGCTTCTTGATCTATGCCATCTCCACAACTGACATCATGTACATTCCCACATTAGGAAGAGGAGAATCCTGTTGAAGATGTATCTCATGTTGGATTTCCCTCTTAGGAGGTAATCCATCTAGTTCCTAGAGAATATCATCATACTTAGAAACAATATCAATTAATTATTTCTTATGAGAATGATCACATCCTTGGAAAGCGTCGGATGTTCTGACATCTTTCTCTCTTACGACCATGAGTACATATCTCTTATTAGTGTTTATGAGTCTCTTCATTTGTCTTGCACTAACAAGTGTTGTGTTTACCCTCATGTTGTGAACTCTATCAATGTATTCCACTCCCCCCTTAGTAAGGTGGTATTTGTTCTCGTGATGAAAGAAGACTGCTTTTCTATCATAAAGATAAGGACTCCACAACACTATGCCACATATATCAAGTGATACAACATCCAAATCCACTTCATCAATCAACTTTGAAGCAATAGAAAATATGACCCTACATTGTTTGGTGACATTAAGTTTTGCTTTATCACATACCCAACCAACAGGATAAGGATTTGGATGTGGTTTCATTTCAAAACCCATCTTTTTGACAAGTGCTTCTGATATCAAGTTTACTTGGGAACCCAGATCAAATAATGTATCTATCTTAGTGTGTTTATATACAAACCTTATGTGAAATAATTCATTTATTCTTTTGTTCATCATCGTGAGATTCATTATTGGAATTTGAACTAGCATGAAGGGAATCCTTACCTTGTACTCCAACCGCTGTGATCTTTCCTTCGTCTCCTGAATCAGAACCAAGATCTTGTTTGTGCAAAAAGTTTTTGTCTTCTCCTTTCCACTGAACTGTTTTATTATCTTCTCTAGATGCAGTTTCCAACAATGTTCATCATCGTGACCTCTTTTCTTGCAATGAGTGCAAGATGGATTTCCTCCTTCTCTCGTCACTGTGGTAGTCTTCTTGTCCTTCCTTTTAAACTTCTTAAATGGCTTATGTGGGAGAATGAAAGGTTTTTTCGTGGGATCTTCTTGAACATGCTTTCCCATGTTCTCAAGGTGAGTGGCTTGCACACAAACTTCCTCAAGACTGGTGGGGTTAAACAAGAACAAAGTATGACGAATATAACTGTGAAGTGTGTCAATATATTTCATTAAAGTTTCATAAGAATCGAAAGGAATGTTTAATGCAAGAGCTTTCTTCCTAAATTCTTCTGTGAAACTTTGTACAGTTTGATATTTACTTTGCCTTAAAATTTTCCATTCCATCATTGCTTTATGTAAATAACCAAATGGATAAAATTGCTTCCTTATCATTGATTTAAATTCTAACCATGAGGAAATAAGATTACCACACTTACTTATGTCCTGATGTTTTCTCTCCCACCATACGAGAGCGATGCCTTCCAACCGAAGAGAAGCTAGTTGCACTTTAACTTCTTCTTCATCAATATGTTGAACACGACAATATACTTCAACCTGTCGGATCCAATTATCTAGATTTTTAGGATTAACATCTCCATTAAACATAGGTAAAGAAAATTTTACATCGAGCTTTAATAATGGTTTCTTAAAAGAGGCTTTATGGCTAGAATGATGAGAATGATGAGAATGTTCAGAGGAAGAAGAAATAGAACTTGATGGTGAAGATGGAGGCTTCGGAGGGTCTCCTATAGCCCCTTGATTTATCGAAGCATCATCATCAACATGCGCTTCCTTTTTCTTCCCTTTCTTCTTAATCCTCTTCTCGTAGTCTCCATATATTCGTTTGACCATTTCTGACATGCGATAAAATACCATATGGAAGTTTTTCTCTTGTTCATCACGCTTGCCTCTTCTACCATTTTTTTCCTTCGATATGCATGGCCAACTTTGGGATTGAAATTCTTAAGAGTTCCTTCACCCTGATTATGCTTGGCCGTAGTAAGCATTCACACTCAACAATTCAAGTCAAAGATGACTGCTCTGATACCAACATGATCCGAGATCTTTTCATCGAGTGACTTATAAATAATTGCAATAAATGAGCATAAATTAAAGTGCACCATTAAAGAAGGAAAAACTCAATAATGAAGAGACATAAGCATCAAATCTGAACACAAAAAACTTGATAACGGAGTTCATCCCTGATGGACTACGTCTCTGAGTCTTGCTCTCAAATGGGTAGGCCTTTTTATCAACTCAGCAAAATAATTTGGAAAAATACATAAGTATACCTCATTTTGAAATCAAGCTACATAAGTTTTGCTCAGATCAAAAAATAGAAAGCACCACTGAGTTCGTGTCATCGAATTACCCAAAAATGACTATCTCCACACCTCAATCCGACTTTGGCACTCCCATGCCCAAGAGAAACTTTGTCTCGGTTTCCATGCCCTGCAACCTGCAATAAATGTTGAAGAAAACGTCTTAAAATCTGTGTCGGTTCGTACCCTCGCGTGCCCTCCTCCAGCACTGGGAAGATGCAACTTTTAAATATTTTTTGTGGGCTTTGTAAACAACGAAATTCGTTTCCCTTGTCGTTGGCAGAGCTTGTGAAGGCGTTAATATAGGGGGAGGTCCCGAGGTCAAGCCCGCGGGCCTTCCCTTTTGGGCTATCCATTGTAACTTGTATATATATATATAAACATGTCTTCCGCTAACTTTAGATATGGTTCTAGATATCGATTGGGTGCCATATTTGGCGAACGCACCAACTTTTATTTTTTTTTAAATTTTTGTTCATGGGCTGTCATTGGGCATTTTCTCACTGCCACGTGGCAGCCCATGACTGGGCCACGTGGAAACCAACCATTGGGCCACGTCAACCACTATACAATCACCCTGCATCGTCAATGTATGATATTCCAACTTAGCCTGCCACGTGGTTGTACGGACTGCCACGTGGCACCATTTTACAGGTCCATGAAATGACCCAGAAATGCCAAATATGAGTGACACATGGAATCCTCTGGTGCTGCCACGTCACCATGATGATGTCATGTTGACATCAACATGACACATGTCGCCTCCTACGCATGCCCGTATGTTGTACGGATGATGACATCATCTGTATTGATGTTGACGTCAGTAGTACGAATGCTGACTCATTCTCCTGTTCACTGGGCTAGGTTGACCAAACTTTGATCGCGAATATATTTCGATCCGTAACTCCATTTGATGATCCGTTTGTGTCGTTGGAAATCTTGCGACGCGATCTTCGCAATGATTTCATTTTCACTAAGTTTTGAAAATTTTGAATTTTTTTCCTTTTCTGTGTCTACTGAGGCCATTTTGAGCATCCTGAGTTGCTTCTGCGAGTTCTAATCTATCCTTAGTCTTCTTTGTATCCTTTTTGGATCACTACAAAACTTGCGAACTTCTTCATAACTGCAGAGCTAGTGTGGTGAGTGTACAAATGAGACACCATCCTCACATATAAATACAAGTTGTGAGGTGGCGCTAGGGTTGTGACTCTTCACTTGGTGGAGTCAACTTCTCCTAGAAGTGGATAAATCCACTTTACGATTACTAGGGGCCAACTTTACAAATACATGTTTGACCAATTCACAAAAGGGTATTTGATCTTATAAAAGACTTGACTTGATCAATCCACAAAAGGGGATTTGATCTATACAATAATGACTCAAATATAAGTAGAATATTCTTTGAGGTTATAATATTTTAACATATCCAAGCCTTTATCCTTCTCCAAATTTGACCTATAGGGGTTTTCACCATCATCTTCACACTGTCTATCTTAATCCCCCTAGGGTCACCAGGATTCCCCCCTTGTGGTGATTTATCATCACTAAAGCGAGGGGAGTGTCTATATAAGGTGATAGTGGGTAGGTACTCTCATAGTTGTCACACTCTTGTGGTTTGGGTCGGGCTTTTCCCAACCTAAAATCTGTGCGATAACACTCTTCAACCCAAGAATGTATGTCACATGGTCCCATGCTCTTAGGGATTAGGGATAAACACCCTTCTCCAAGTTCATATTTCTCCTCCTCTTAGGTAGGTACCTCTCCTAATCAAGCAATTGTTATATTTCATAGTGCACCTAGAGTCGGTGCACACACACCTCAGGTTTGGTCTAGGTTCTCAACAATATACACAAAAAATACAATTTAAACTATGAACATAAACACACTGAGATGCCTAACAACTTAGCACAGTGGAAAATAAACTTACAATTGAATCATACACAAGTATACAATAATTTAATGCCTAAACTATTTGTTCTTAAACCCAAAACAAAGGGATCCTATTCCAAGGAAAATGACCCAATTTTCTAACAAAATAATATGCCAAAATACTTACAAAACACTGCAGAAACCCTCTCGGTTTCTGTGTCCAAGTATGTTGTATTGATATTGAGGGCTTGGGAATCCCTTGCCCCCTCAAATCCTCCACAACCTTTGCAACTTCTTGCACGTCTGGTTGAGTCCTTCCATCACTTGAACTACCTGTTGTCCCAATACCTATTGTTATGTTGATTGTAATAGTTCCAAAACCTTGACTATAAAAACCCTCAAAGTCTATTGTAACAACCCTCTAATCAACCCTCAAACTGCTCGAAACTTTTGTTGTACCTATCCTCAAGGCTTGTTGTTGTACTAGTTGTTTCATCCCTAATAGTAGTCATCAAAACTGCTGCTAAGGTGGTTGCAACAACCCCCCAACACTGTTTTCCACCTGTAGCAGCCTCCTTCCTTTGTTGCCAACTATTAAAATACCTGCAGTTGGGGTATTAAGGTTGTTTCCCTACTCGACCCTCCTCCTCCTTTGGTACCTGCCCAAAAAAATCACAAATACAACATATCTGAGGCCTAAATCAACCCATTCCATGGATGGATTGAGGTCACCACAACTCTCCTCTCAAGAATGAGAATGCACATTCATATTATGTTTCACCTCTCACTCGTGATCTCCCTTTATATGACTCAAAACAGGTGTGTGAGAATCCCTTAAACAACTCAACATTAAATTAGAATATTTTATTCACACATGTGGGTGTGAATCCCCAATATGTGGGTGTGAGGCCCCAAAAAAATCCCACAAGGCCCATCAACAAGCCCATAGAGCCCCACACATGTGAGAATACTCCTGGTGCTACCAAAACATCAACAACAAATGAATCCCCCATTGTGTGCACCCAATGGGTTAGTCATCATGCCAATATGGATAACAACCTCCATGGTAAATGAACCATTCTAATACTCTAACCATGGTCAAACATCCACCCAAAGTGAGCCATCCATATGTCCATGAAGCATCGCTAAGGAGCTAAGAGACCTAGCTCTCTCCTATCAAAGTGAAAACAATTTTAAAATAACCCAAAAAGCTAACATGTGCATAAAGGGAAAATAGACACCAGATCATAGAAAATCGATGATAGGAGGTGTTTAAATAAATAAAAAATAAAGAGACTAAGCAATTAACTTAAAACACAACCATTTCGACAAACCAAAAATACATTTGCTCTAGTTTCTAAAGTAGCCCATCTCCAAATGGGTTAAAGTGCCTAAAATCCACGCTTTTGGGAAGCAAGCTTGGGAGGTTTAAGGGAAAAAGGGAAAAATAATACCAATTACAAGAACAAAATGAAAGGTTTTTTAAAACAATGATTGAAATAACCACTCTATTTTTTTTCCAAATTGTTAAAAAAATATTAAAAATCGTGACTTTGAAAAGCATATGCTCAGAAGGCTTAAGCATAAAGAGAAAAGAGATTCCCAATTGTAATTGACTTCAAAAATAAACACTTCTTAAACCCAAAAGTAAGCAAGGTCAATTTTCAAATGGAGAAAAGAACCTAAAAGCCATGAGTGAGAGGAGAAGTTTCAAAAAGAAAATAAAATAACACCATGTAATTAACTTTGAAAACAAGCACTTTAACAAGCCAAAAGCACACAATGACTCTAGTTTTCAAAGTGGCCTGTTTGAGAATGGATAGAAGAGCCTAAGAGAAATGACTTCAAGAAGCATGTACATAGGAGGCTTGAGGTCAAATGAAAAATATCCTAGAAGCGATGAATTCAAAAAACCTCTTCCTAGGATTCTTGTGGCTAAAGTGAAAAGAGATTCCCAATCATAGAAACCTAATGACAGGAGGAGTTGAAAAAATATGAAGCAACTCTCGATTGTAGTATCCAAGGACAAGAAGAGTTTTACAAAAGAAGAAAATAATCCTACTAAATACTTAACCTCAAAATCAAGCACTTCAAAAATCCAAATGTATGCATTTTTTTATGGTTCTTTAAGTGGCCAATTCTAAATGGCTAAAAGAGCCTAAAAACAATGACTTATGGAAGCAAGTGTTCGGGAGCCTATACCTAATAGGAATCCATGAAAGGAGTTTTCCTGTTTAAACAAAGCAACAACCACCTTACATAGTTGATCTCAAAGTTAAGCAATTTAGAAAGAAAAACACACATAAATTCTCTAGTTATAAAGCGACCCAACCTCTCCAGTTCTAAAGAGATCCATCTTTTAATGGATAAAATAACAAAATTGTCATGATTTCAGGAAACATGTACCTAGCAACGTTTATGGCAAAGGAAAAATATATTTTCTATTGGAGAAACCCAATGACAAGGTTTTAGAAAAAAACGAAGCACAAAAAATGATTGAATTCAAAAACAATACTTTGGAAAGTTAAATGCATTCAACCATTGTTTCCAAAGTGGTCCATTTTGGAACGAGTAAAAAAACCTAAAAGCCATGACCTTACCAATAATAAGATTGAAAATGGCCCAAGGGAATAGATAAAAGATATTATCAACAATTTAAAAAACCTAATGACAAGAGGAATCTCAAAAACAAAAGAAGCACTTCGAAAATCCAAGCAAATGACATTAAAAACAAACAATTTGAAAATTCAAAACCACATAACTACTATGGTTTTCAAAATATGCCACTTTTGAATGATTAAAACGACTTAAAATCCATGACAAGAAGCATTCTAAAGAGGCCCAAGTGTAGAGAGAAGATGCATTCACGAAAAAAGAAAACGCGTGTAGAACTAGATGATGCATAAGAGCATTTATGAGTGACCATATTTTCCAAGAAATCTTTTCTACATTCCAATGTATGTCCAAATCCGTCTTTCACTTGTTGGAAGGACATAGTAACCAAATGGTCCAACATTAAAATATTTAACATCGATGTTGTTTTGAACTCATTTGCAACGTCACCCATACATTTTTATAAAATAACAAAGATGTGATTTTTCGCTAAGTAACTATATAAGCGACTAAAACAATGTCGCAAATATGACTAAAAAAATGTCACAAATATGTTGTGAGACTCTTTCATGTCCATGAATTTGATTAACATTAATGGAAGAAACCATTAAAACATTAATATTATCATCTATCCGCAAAGCGAGAAACAAAAAATCACATCAATAGTAAAAAAATGATGCCAAACATAAAATAATTCAAGTTTTAAAATGAATGCCATGACAATAATATCCAAGTGGTCTGCAATTTCAAAGTAATTATTTGTAATTATCTGGTAACAATACATTAAACTATATTAGACCACAAGGATTATTATTTATTGGTAATTATCTAAATATTCAATATGAAATGCACAAATCATCTGACCTGGGGTTGTTTTATCAATTGTTGTTTCTAGTACTTTTGTTCTACTCTGTGTTGTCCTTCGTCATGCTAACCTTAATGACATGCTTTCACAATATCCATATTTTTTCCAATCACAATCACACACAACAAAGTTTGGATATGATTTTCATCCCATATATGTTTTGTATATGTCATATTGACTTTGCACCCATGCTATTGAAGGATCTGAATGGTGTAGTGTTACATTGTGATCTATAATATATTGTGCTCTTAACCATGAATGGGATTCTATTTTCTCCACCTTACAACTTCTATGGAAACCATTTTCCTTTGCACAATGACACCATTGATAAAAAAAATATAAATTATTAATCGATGCACCAACTAGTGTATTTGACGATGTGAAGTCGTCCATATTAACTTTGAAAGAACTTGTTTCAGGTGTGAATGACATGACTTGATAAGTCCATTTGTTTCTTGTCCAATGCGATTTAACTTGTAACAACATTTTGCCCACATTTTTTATGATCATAGAACATATGTTAATAATGAAAATAAATATGAAATATATAATTAAAGAGAAAATTATGAATTTTGGAAGCATGTGAAATATAAAACTACAACAAAAATTTAAAACTAAAATCTATGAAAGTAGCAAAAACATGTGAAAATTAAAATCATAGTTGCCAAACATATTGTGTCAAACCATCATGCTTAAAAGTACTCAACGAAAATGGTTTTTTCTTAGAAGTCTTTTGAAAATTTGTTATCCTCTTCAAGCATATAATTTAAACTTTTTGGGTGGGCATAATTTCACTTAAAAATGATACGTCTTTTAATATCATATTTCACTTTCATCACACGATTTTTTAACCATGTTCTTTTGACATGTTGATTGCATAGGTAAACTTCACATTGAAGTGTCATCGTATTGCACATAAATGTTATATAAAGCTAAAAATATATGTTTATTTGTATAATGTGTGTATAACGACGAATGCAACATTTTTTTTGATAAATGGAAAAAAATACATCGTCTAGCTATTTATACATCATTGCATCGATCTTAATTGTTGCATCATCTACTATGAATACATTCAATTTCCATTTCAACATACTCATGCATACTTTAAGATGTAATATTTTCATCTGTTTGTCAATATCATAAGTCAGATTTCAACATGAGAACCCATGCCATAGAAACACCATTATGTTGAGAATCAAATACTAATAATGCATACATTTGAAATTGCATAAAAATAAATAGAACATTAGTCACATGTGTGGATCATCTTATAAGTAGTAAATGATAGCAAAAAAATACAAAACAATATAAATTTATATTAAAAAGATTTGTTTCAAATGTAGAGTCCATAGTTAATATATTATCGTGGTCGTATTTTCTCTTCCATTCCAACTTCAATAGTTGTTAAACGTTTAAAATTAAAGGAATCTATTATTTTTTGTCGCATTGTCAAAATTTGAATAGTATACTACTTTATCAGTATTTGTTACTCGTCATATATACACACTTTAAAAATTATTTTTTTTATCGAAAATATGTTAGACATGTTTCAATTTCCCCTCTTGTTAACGCTTGAATCTGTCAGGACCAAAACGACAACCTCACACGGATATGAATCCCCTTGTGTTTTTAGAGAGGTGGTACTCTTCTTTAGCTAAAATATATATCTTGAATATCTTGGATTAAGAGAATGTTTAGAAAGCAAACCCTAGATCTTTATTGCTCAAATTTATAAAATAGAAATGGTTTTTCAATAACCTGATATGATATTTATATGTAGTAAGAAGTCTTCTAACAATATAAAATATTGAAGGAGAGATTCAACATCAGAATGTTTTTGTGATCAACATCACACACAATATTCTTAATCATATTTAAATGCATCCATGTCTTCTTCACGATAAATAGGAGGGAATAACTTGATCATATCAAAGAATTTTAAAAGAGTATTACTATCAAGACCAAAAGTAGAAATTGAGAGGTCAATCTCAAATACCTCATACTTAAGACTCAAAGTTACAAGATATAATTGAAATAAATCCTGAAGCAATTCTTTGTGGAGTTTTATTCATGAAAGATATTATTCATTACAAAAGCTTTGAAATTCATGTATATGGCTGTAAATACTCCATGATCATACAATAAAAATATTTTTGAATAATAGAAGAAGAACACTCGAGAACTCAACCTTGTGCCCAACTGAGAGATTCAAGCACAAAACTATGAGAAATGGTGTAGAAGAAGAGAAAGAGTGGAGAAGATGGAGAAATGTTTTCTTTGATCAGAAGCTTGACTGTGTCTTCATGGCTATACCTTCTTCTTCCTCAGATCTTCTACTTTGTCCTTCTAATAATTCTGATTGTGGAACCCTTGATGAAGCCCTTCTTCTCTTTTTAAAATGAGATCTTCTAACTACTTGAGTAGTTAGGGTTTTTCCTCTCTTGAATTTCCCGTACAATTCTTTTATTGAAATATTCTCTTTAATTAAAAACTCATTAATGAACTTACATCATTAATATACATATATTCGAAATTGGTCCCTTTTTTTAAATAAAAGTTTTTAGATGAACTTTAATTTTCAAAATTTAATTAATTGCTCTTTTAAAGAGGAGGATTGTGTTTTAATTTTTTGGAAGTGATAATCAATTTTTTAGCCACCTAAATCACTTCATATGAGATATTCATCATCTTAGCTTTCCAACGATAATTTTTTTTCCCAAATTTGTCGCCCGGATATCAAGATATGAACTCGTGAAGTTGAGTTGTCACGCAGGCCCATTAAAAATGAAGTTGATTGATATTTTAATTTCTGGGAAAAAAATAGTAACTTTAAACCCTTGAAACCTGTACTATTATCTTCTTCATCGAAATACTTTTCCAACTATATAAGTTTGCATGATTCCGACACCCGGAGCTTAAGTTATGGCCTCTGCAAAATCGTGACTCAACCACCTTCGATCAAATATATTGGACAAATATGGGCCCTTGGATGAATTTCATGTTTTCTCCACAAGAATTCGACTTTTTCTTCATATAAGTTATCCCACGTGCATTGGGATGTTTTTTATATAATGGTATATAAATTTAAGTGTAAAATACACTTAACAAGAAACGTGAAGAGAGAAGACTATGGAGTTTGAAGGGCTTGACCTCCCTTAGAAAATTAACGAATAAAATAATAATTTTAGAATCCCATCACTGTCCACCTCACGCCCAATCAACATTGATCCATCACTAAGTCATCACCCACATGCAACCAATGAAAATACGCCATGTGTCACTAATAATACGCTGCCATGTGGCGTGATTTCATAGGTTGATGAGATTGCCATGTCATCCATTAATTGGTTTCCATGTGTCTTCATATGATAACTTAGTAATAAATCACATATCTCTAATGACGAGCTTCCATGTGTCATCTCTTCATAGCTTAAACAAATTTCCATATGATCCAAGGAATGGTTGGCACATGGCATAAAGTTAAAGGTTAGTAATTAAAATAATAGTAAATAATGTTTAATGGAAAGAAAATAAGTGTGGGTGGAACAAGAATGTAGGAAAGAGGGGGGGAGAGGGGGGCCGGTAGTTTTTAGGTGGAGAGAGTTGGGAGGGGAAAATGTAGGTAGCGTACTCGCGGGGTGAAGGAGTGGGGGAAGTGAGAGGGTAAGGGAGTCTGCAAGTCTGATGAGGAGTGAGAGGGTGGGGAATGTGGGTAGTGGAGGTAGGGAGTGACATAGGGTGAGGTGGGGAAGGGTGAAGTGTAGGTCGCAAACTCACGGGGTGAGGAAGTGAGGGAAGTGAGGGTGTAAGGGAGTCTGGGCGTCCGAGAACTAAAAATAATCTAAGATGGGTAAGGGGAAGGTAAGGGGGTAAGGAAGGAGAAATGATGGAGAGAAAAGAAGATGGGTAGGAGCGGAGTCGAGGGTGAGGGAAGTAAGTAAAAATAAGGGGGTCAGGTGAGTTCGCCTCTTCCGTGGAGGAATAAGGGATGGGAGAATAACAATGAAGTGACATATGGCAGTGACATGTCTATCAGATACATTTGAAAACTCTGACATGCTTCGACACTTTGCATAACATCCTGTGTTATATGTTGATGCAAACAACAAAATGCATTATTATTTCCACCTATAAGTGCATTTTCAAAGGACTAGGAAACGTACATTCTTAGAGACTACACATTGAACTTTGTCGCAACCAAGAAACAAAGTGCAGTGAATAGAATCTTGCCACAACTAGTTGTACTAGTTGTTGCTATGTCCAATCCATGACTATGCATGTCCAGCATTCGACGTTTCCAATGGAATTCAATCTCTTTGCACACGAGGGACAAGTAAGTATCAAATCTTCCAAAATTGCATATGGAAGATCTTTTATAAAAAAAATGGTTCGTAATGACCAACAAGAGGATTACTGTCATGGAACAAGATGCAATACGGATCTCTACTTGCATTTTTCTTGAATATCAAGTACCTTATCTTCCTTGTTACTAACCAAACTGTAATATATATATTTAGCGAGTTGGCTAGCCAACTTATGAAAAATTCACAACCCCATAGCCCTCTTTCATTTTCAGGTTGGTTCACAAATGCATATAACCACATATTTGAAAGATATGCACCAACATCATGAATGTCATGCAACTGATACAAAAAGTAAGACACCAATTCATACTGAAATTATTATAATGCATCAATGTTGTCATTGTGCAAGCACAAGAGGAAGCGATCAACCACGCCATGGTGCAACTCAACTAAAGAATAACAAAAATGCAATAGAACTTGTAATGCATTAAATAGATAGTCCCATGTAGTGTATGGAAATGTAGCTAATCTGAAAAGATTGTTGTGACTTAGCACTTCATCGATGTTGGTATCTACACTCGATCCTCAGTTCATTTTACAGTTCTCAACATCCACTATTTATGTCATCTTCTAATTTGTGTGGCACAAGTATTTTCCAATAAATGCTTAGAAAATTATGCAAACAAGAAGAAAAATAGAGCGATGCAGATACCACAATGCACACCTGATTTATTTTCCGTATTTTACTTCTCTTGCTTCGATGTTCTCAACTTCAAAATTTCATATTCACAACAACTTGTCCCTGGACACAAAAGCAGTAATGGTTCTATAAGTACATCATAAAAACAACACAAATAAACAATATTACAATCGAATTCTTTCTCACATACAAATATTGAATTCTAAATTCAAAAACGTATATGGACATGTCCCCAATACACAGGGGAAAGGTGATGCTATCAAGCCCAATGGCTCATGTCCTAACATCCCCATGACATAGGGTTCCGACCCTTGGTTCCCTTCCTTCATCGAATACAAGCGTAAGAAGGAACACAATGACATGGACATGATGTGTCATGATACAGTGGCCCCCGTAAACAATCCTCTCGTCATAGCATTCAGTCTGGTGTCGACACAAAGGACTAGATGCTAAAGTTGAAGGGAAACCGAATTGACACTTTGATAAGAAGCATCTCGATGGTACCCTAGAAACAATTATTGGTACAAGGCCACAACACCTACCCGTCCGAGCCAACACCAATGGAAACCCAAAAAATTTAACATGTAACAACATTTGAACTAGAGGTCAGTTACAAGCATCGTGACAACCATATGAAAAGTGTTGATGAGCATAAGATGATGACAACCAAGGTCCCCATTTTTAATTGGGACCCGTGACGCTGAAAGTAAAGAAAAAAATGTCCCAAATAATGTATCAGGGAAGATTTTTTGTCTCTATGCCAACCACCAAGATTGTTGACAAGCAAAAGACAACAATGCTACTAAACAAACAGTAAAATCCATTTTTTGGTCTCTGACACCATTTTCCTTCCAATTGCCCCACAACTTCTGAACATGGAAAAATTGCTAATTATGAATACAATTTTGGCCAAAAAGAAGGCCGACATTGTTCGAACTTAGTGAACCTCCTAGTCACTTACATGAATAAAATGCTACAAAATTGTCTTTCCTGACACACTTGTTCAAAGTCTATGTAATTAACTTTCACCTAACATTCTATGCAAGAACGTTTCACATCCATTCCTAATTCTACTTCTCCCTATGACCTGGTTTAAACCATAGTGGAATTTCATAATTAATTTCTTATATATACATATATTATGAAAAAGAATGTAAAATTGCATCTAACCTCTCCCTCAACTTCTCGCTTCAAGTGTCATTTTCAAATGCAATTATCTGTTCACAACAACTTTGGTATCAAAATTATTGAAATAAATAAAAACAAAATCTACTTTAATTGTAAGAATAATGCAATGATACCAACTCTACAATTTTCAAGATAAATGTAAACATACATAAGCATTCCTCTCCAAATCAACCACAAATGTGGATTTTGAATCATGGATTGAACAATACCTATTACTATTCATTTCATCCACAAGTCTTGTAGCATGCATGATAGAAATAAAATGTTTCCTATCATACTACTTTAACTTTGCACAAATCTAGCATTGCAAAGATCTAGAAAATTTGCACTAAAAGCAACTTGAAGGACAAATTCATAATTCATAGTCTTAATTATGTTTTATATGTACAATAAATATGATATTATTCATTTTGCGTAGCAATAAATACATTCTCTAAGAAGCGATTAATTTATGTTTCTACCGGCCCAAAGGGGTTGGACCCAATGGTGGAAAGCGAGGAGTTTTTCACCCTTGGGCAAGGTCCAATTCTCGTGAGGGCTTTACCTGGAGCCATGGGGGTACCTTGAGGTAGTGGTNACCTATTGTTATGTTGATTGTAATAGTTCCAAAACCTTGACTATAAAAACCCTCAAAGTCTATTGTAACAACCCTCTAATCAACCCTCAAACTGCTCGAAACTTTTGTTGTACCTATCCTCAAGGCTTGTTGTTGTACTAGTTGTTTCATCCCTAATAGTAGTCATCAAAACTGCTGCTAAGGTGGTTGCAACAACCCCCCAACACTGTTTTCCACCTGTAGCAGCCTCCTTCCTTTGTTGCCAACTATTAAAATACCTGCAGTTGGGGTATTAAGGTTGTTTCCCTACTCGACCCTCCTCCTCCTTTGGTACCTGCCCAAAAAAATCACAAATACAACATATCTGAGGCCTAAATCAACCCATTCCATGGATGGATTGAGGTCACCACAACTCTCCTCTCAAGAATGAGAATGCACATTCATATTATGTTTCACCTCTCACTCGTGATCTCCCTTTATATGACTCAAAACAGGTGTGTGAGAATCCCTTAAACAACTCAACATTAAATTAGAATATTTTATTCACACATGTGGGTGTGAATCCCCAATATGTGGGTGTGAGGCCCCAAAAAAATCCCACAAGGCCCATCAACAAGCCCATAGAGCCCCACACATGTGAGAATACTCCTGGTGCTACCAAAACATCAACAACAAATGAATCCCCCATTGTGTGCACCCAATGGGTTAGTCATCATGCCAATATGGATAACAACCTCCATGGTAAATGAACCATTCTAATACTCTAACCATGGTCAAACATCCACCCAAAGTGAGCCATCCATATGTCCATGAAGCATCGCTAAGGAGCTAAGAGACCTAGCTCTCTCCTATCAAAGTGAAAACAATTTTAAAATAACCCAAAAAGCTAACATGTGCATAAAGGGAAAATAGACACCAGATCATAGAAAATCGATGATAGGAGGTGTTTAAATAAATAAAAAATAAAGAGACTAAGCAATTAACTTAAAACACAACCATTTCGACAAACCAAAAATACATTTGCTCTAGTTTCTAAAGTAGCCCATCTCCAAATGGGTTAAAGTGCCTAAAATCCACGCTTTTGGGAAGCAAGCTTGGGAGGTTTAAGGGAAAAAGGGAAAAATAATACCAATTACAAGAACAAAATGAAAGGTTTTTTAAAACAATGATTGAAATAACCACTCTATTTTTTTTCCAAATTGTTAAAAAAATATTAAAAATCGTGACTTTGAAAAGCATATGCTCAGAAGGCTTAAGCATAAAGAGAAAAGAGATTCCCAATTGTAATTGACTTCAAAAATAAACACTTCTTAAACCCAAAAGTAAGCAAGGTCAATTTTCAAATGGAGAAAAGAACCTAAAAGCCATGAGTGAGAGGAGAAGTTTCAAAAAGAAAATAAAATAACACCATGTAATTAACTTTGAAAACAAGCACTTTAACAAGCCAAAAGCACACAATGACTCTAGTTTTCAAAGTGGCCTGTTTGAGAATGGATAGAAGAGCCTAAGAGAAATGACTTCAAGAAGCATGTACATAGGAGGCTTGAGGTCAAATGAAAAATATCCTAGAAGCGATGAATTCAAAAAACCTCTTCCTAGGATTCTTGTGGCTAAAGTGAAAAGAGATTCCCAATCATAGAAACCTAATGACAGGAGGAGTTGAAAAAATATGAAGCAACTCTCGATTGTAGTATCCAAGGACAAGAAGAGTTTTACAAAAGAAGAAAATAATCCTACTAAATACTTAACCTCAAAATCAAGCACTTCAAAAATCCAAATGTATGCATTTTTTTATGGTTCTTTAAGTGGCCAATTCTAAATGGCTAAAAGAGCCTAAAAACAATGACTTATGGAAGCAAGTGTTCGGGAGCCTATACCTAATAGGAATCCATGAAAGGAGTTTTCCTGTTTAAACAAAGCAACAACCACCTTACATAGTTGATCTCAAAGTTAAGCAATTTAGAAAGAAAAACACACATAAATTCTCTAGTTATAAAGCGACCCAACCTCTCCAGTTCTAAAGAGATCCATCTTTTAATGGATAAAATAACAAAATTGTCATGATTTCAGGAAACATGTACCTAGCAACGTTTATGGCAAAGGAAAAATATATTTTCTATTGGAGAAACCCAATGACAAGGTTTTAGAAAAAAACGAAGCACAAAAAATGATTGAATTCAAAAACAATACTTTGGAAAGTTAAATGCATTCAACCATTGTTTCCAAAGTGGTCCATTTTGGAACGAGTAAAAAAACCTAAAAGCCATGACCTTACCAATAATAAGATTGAAAATGGCCCAAGGGAATAGATAAAAGATATTATCAACAATTTAAAAAACCTAATGACAAGAGGAATCTCAAAAACAAAAGAAGCACTTCGAAAATCCAAGCAAATGACATTAAAAACAAACAATTTGAAAATTCAAAACCACATAACTACTATGGTTTTCAAAATATGCCACTTTTGAATGATTAAAACGACTTAAAATCCATGACAAGAAGCATTCTAAAGAGGCCCAAGTGTAGAGAGAAGATGCATTCACGAAAAAAGAAAACGCGTGTAGAACTAGATGATGCATAAGAGCATTTATGAGTGACCATATTTTCCAAGAAATCTTTTCTACATTCCAATGTATGTCCAAATCCGTCTTTCACTTGTTGGAAGGACATAGTAACCAAATGGTCCAACATTAAAATATTTAACATCGATGTTGTTTTGAACTCATTTGCAACGTCACCCATACATTTTTATAAAATAACAAAGATGTGATTTTTCGCTAAGTAACTATATAAGCGACTAAAACAATGTCGCAAATATGACTAAAAAAATGTCACAAATATGTTGTGAGACTCTTTCATGTCCATGAATTTGATTAACATTAATGGAAGAAACCATTAAAACATTAATATTATCATCTATCCGCAAAGCGAGAAACAAAAAATCACATCAATAGTAAAAAAATGATGCCAAACATAAAATAATTCAAGTTTTAAAATGAATGCCATGACAATAATATCCAAGTGGTCTGCAATTTCAAAGTAATTATTTGTAATTATCTGGTAACAATACATTAAACTATATTAGACCACAAGGATTATTATTTATTGGTAATTATCTAAATATTCAATATGAAATGCACAAATCATCTGACCTGGGGTTGTTTTATCAATTGTTGTTTCTAGTACTTTTGTTCTACTCTGTGTTGTCCTTCGTCATGCTAACCTTAATGACATGCTTTCACAATATCCATATTTTTTCCAATCACAATCACACACAACAAAGTTTGGATATGATTTTCATCCCATATATGTTTTGTATATGTCATATTGACTTTGCACCCATGCTATTGAAGGATCTGAATGGTGTAGTGTTACATTGTGATCTATAATATATTGTGCTCTTAACCATGAATGGGATTCTATTTTCTCCACCTTACAACTTCTATGGAAACCATTTTCCTTTGCACAATGACACCATTGATAAAAAAAATATAAATTATTAATCGATGCACCAACTAGTGTATTTGACGATGTGAAGTCGTCCATATTAACTTTGAAAGAACTTGTTTCAGGTGTGAATGACATGACTTGATAAGTCCATTTGTTTCTTGTCCAATGCGATTTAACTTGTAACAACATTTTGCCCACATTTTTTATGATCATAGAACATATGTTAATAATGAAAATAAATATGAAATATATAATTAAAGAGAAAATTATGAATTTTGGAAGCATGTGAAATATAAAACTACAACAAAAATTTAAAACTAAAATCTATGAAAGTAGCAAAAACATGTGAAAATTAAAATCATAGTTGCCAAACATATTGTGTCAAACCATCATGCTTAAAAGTACTCAACGAAAATGGTTTTTTCTTAGAAGTCTTTTGAAAATTTGTTATCCTCTTCAAGCATATAATTTAAACTTTTTGGGTGGGCATAATTTCACTTAAAAATGATACGTCTTTTAATATCATATTTCACTTTCATCACACGATTTTTTAACCATGTTCTTTTGACATGTTGATTGCATAGGTAAACTTCACATTGAAGTGTCATCGTATTGCACATAAATGTTATATAAAGCTAAAAATATATGTTTATTTGTATAATGTGTGTATAACGACGAATGCAACATTTTTTTTGATAAATGGAAAAAAATACATCGTCTAGCTATTTATACATCATTGCATCGATCTTAATTGTTGCATCATCTACTATGAATACATTCAATTTCCATTTCAACATACTCATGCATACTTTAAGATGTAATATTTTCATCTGTTTGTCAATATCATAAGTCAGATTTCAACATGAGAACCCATGCCATAGAAACACCATTATGTTGAGAATCAAATACTAATAATGCATACATTTGAAATTGCATAAAAATAAATAGAACATTAGTCACATGTGTGGATCATCTTATAAGTAGTAAATGATAGCAAAAAAATACAAAACAATATAAATTTATATTAAAAAGATTTGTTTCAAATGTAGAGTCCATAGTTAATATATTATCGTGGTCGTATTTTCTCTTCCATTCCAACTTCAATAGTTGTTAAACGTTTAAAATTAAAGGAATCTATTATTTTTTGTCGCATTGTCAAAATTTGAATAGTATACTACTTTATCAGTATTTGTTACTCGTCATATATACACACTTTAAAAATTATTTTTTTTATCGAAAATATGTTAGACATGTTTCAATTTCCCCTCTTGTTAACGCTTGAATCTGTCAGGACCAAAACGACAACCTCACACGGATATGAATCCCCTTGTGTTTTTAGAGAGGTGGTACTCTTCTTTAGCTAAAATATATATCTTGAATATCTTGGATTAAGAGAATGTTTAGAAAGCAAACCCTAGATCTTTATTGCTCAAATTTATAAAATAGAAATGGTTTTTCAATAACCTGATATGATATTTATATGTAGTAAGAAGTCTTCTAACAATATAAAATATTGAAGGAGAGATTCAACATCAGAATGTTTTTGTGATCAACATCACACACAATATTCTTAATCATATTTAAATGCATCCATGTCTTCTTCACGATAAATAGGAGGGAATAACTTGATCATATCAAAGAATTTTAAAAGAGTATTACTATCAAGACCAAAAGTAGAAATTGAGAGGTCAATCTCAAATACCTCATACTTAAGACTCAAAGTTACAAGATATAATTGAAATAAATCCTGAAGCAATTCTTTGTGGAGTTATATTCATGAAAGATATTGTTCATTACAAAAGATTTGAAATTCATGTATATGGTTGTAAATACTCCATGATCATACAATAAAAATATTTTTGAATAATACAAGAAGAACACTCGAGAACTCAGCCTTGTGCCCAACTGAGAGATTCAAGCATAAAGCTATGAGAAATGGTGTAGAAGAAGAGAAAGAGTGGAGAAGATGGAGAATTGTTTTCTTTGATCAGAAGCTTGATTGTGTCTTCATGGCTATACCTTCTTCTTCCTCAGATCTTCTACTTTGTCCTTCTAATAATTCTGATTGTGGAACCCTTGATGAAGCCCTTCTCTTTTTAAAATGAGATCTTCTAACTACTTGAGTAGTTAGGGTTTTTCCTCTCTTGAATTTCCCGTACAATTATTTTATTGAAGTATTCTCTTTAATTAAAACCTCATTAATGAACTTACATCATTTATATACGTATATTCGAAATTGGTCCCTTTTTTAATAAAAGTTTTTAGATGAACTTTAATTTTCAAAATTTAATTAATTGCTCTTTTAAAGAGGAGGACCGTGTTTTAATTTTTTGGAAGTGATAATCAATTTTTTAGCCACCTAAATCACTTCATATGAGATCTTCATCATCTTATCTTTCCAACGATAATTTTTTTTCCCAAATTTGTCACCCGGATATCAAGATATGAGCTCGTGAAGTTGAGTTGTCACGCAGGCCCATTAAAAATGAAGTTGACTGATATTTTAATTTCTGGGAAAAAAGTAGTAACTTTAAACCCTTGAAACCTGTACTATTATCTTCTTCATCGGAATACTTTTCCAACTATATAAGTTTGCATGATTCCGATACCTGTTTTAGGATAAATCCGTAAGTGCGGACACAAACCGATCTCCCCAGATCCACCTGGATCTGGAACAAACAGTGACAGAATACTACTCTTTCCCTAGTTCTAAAGTAT
>JZKD02S2080782.1:30822-50374 GCA_000966675.3 Picea glauca
AGCCTGCTTGGATTCTAAGAGAAATATACAAGTTTATTGTGCATGAGGACCACTGAAAAAATCACATTGAGGAATAAACTCAGGCAAAGGTTCAAAGTATTGTGAAATAGGAGGAGGATGAAAGTCAGAAACGAACTTTGTAAAAATCGCCTTTCCCACCAAATTAGGGTTAGGAGCTATGAAACTATACCAATCTCCTTCTTGTCCATGAAGAGTAAGAGGGAAAATTTTAGAAGAAGCATAAACATCTTGTACCCCAATAGATTTAAAAAACTAAATGAAATTTTTGACATGATCGCGAGAATACTCCCATGGGTAACCTTTGAAAAGAGGACAATGAACCGTGAACACTGGTAATCAAATTAAAACCAGGTTTATGCATGACAAGGTAAGTTGAGAAAATGCATTTTTTCTTGAAGGATATATGAAAATTAAATAAAAAATTGGAGAAAAACCATTGAACGATCCTCTTCATATGGTTGCCAAAATATATTGATGCCAAATAACTAGGTAGTTTTTAACACCAACATCTCAACCTCATGGTCGACTAAACCAAGAAGAGGTGGGAATGGTCACTCTATTTTATAGTCTATACATAAAGAACATTAAACCCTAATAATATAGAATTCTAAGCATGAATCTTGTATTTATCGTTTTGCAATATTTGATTTTATCGTGTTTTGTAACTTATATTATTTTGTATTTTCTTTTGTAAGTGAAATGTAAATTAAATAAAGTTAGTATGAAAAATGTAAGTTCAAAATTTGAAGAAAAGTTAAATTAACTAAACTATAAGTTAAAAGAAAATCCTAAAGTTAAAAGAATGAAATCTTTATTGCATGATCAAATTTGATGTGTTTACTCACTTTATATCTTAATATTTTTACTATTGAAAATGAAATTAAAAATAAAAAAGTAAAGGATGCTTTCGTATGAAATAGCTTTTTTTTCATTTTTTAAATATGTGATCATTGAATGGTTAAAGAAAAAAAAAGTTAAACTAACAAAATGAAATGAAAGATTAAACTAATAAAATGAAAATAAAGATTATATACATATAAACATTCTTTAAAGAAAAGAAAAATGCTTGAAAAAGTTTTTGTGTTTTTTTAGTTTGAATATTTAAAGAAAAGAGATAAATAGTAAAAATAGAAGTAAATTTCAGAGCCCAAAAGAGTTTGTTCTTTAATTTAAAAAATGCCCCTTATACATTTTCTTGGATCTTTGAAGCTTTCAAGCGCTGAGTAGACTTGGACCAGAGTTTTAGTATTTATCAATTTTAGATGGTTTCAATCTCATTACAATAGAAAAACCAAGAATGAAAGAACAACAAGAAAGATGAGCCAAACATGGAATAGAGCAATGGTGGTGATGGCACAAGGTGAAAATTTTCATATCAAAAACTGATTAGTACTGAGAAAATCATACTTAAAACACAACAAACTTGATAAGCAAATCATTCATCTCATGAGCACCATCAAAACTCATCCTCATTTCATATCTTGCGCTACTTTTCAAGACATCCCTGCTGCCAACAACTTCATCAAATCCCTGCTGAAAAGAATGGAGGATGAATGAAAAATGGAAGAAGAAAATCTCACAAGACTCCTTGCATGCCTCCTTTAAAATTTTTCCTCTAAAAATTTTCCCTCCTTGGCTAGCTGTTTGCAATTTGTTTAATAATGTTTGATGGGAAATTGTGGTAGTTTGGGTCATTAAAATATGAAGCAAACTGATTAGAATTGTCTTGGTTATCTTTATTTATTAAAAAATAAATTATTCTCTTATTTACATGTCATTTTTGTTTCTCAATTAATTCTCGAAAAGATTGGCGTATACTCGATATTTCCACTCTCATCTTTGATAATAATGCCATGATGAAATTCTTCTTCAACACCGTGTTTATTTACATTTGATTAGTATCATATTGGAGGGTCAATAAAATTGTGCTCTGAAATGGAAATCTTGTTGTGAAATGTTCACAAATAACGTCAATGTTGTATTTCAAATGTGCAAATATTAGTACTATAGGTGTTCTATCAACAATGAGACCTTGAATAGATTTTGAATTTCCTTATATTGGTTGATGACTATATCTTATGATAAGACCAATTTTGTTTTAATACACACGATTTCTACAACAACAATATGCTCTTTAGTTTGAGGACAACTCTCATTACTAGTAATCAAAGGAAGCCCTCTATATGTGATAGCCACACCATTGAGTATATTATACATGAGAATATTATGACCTGGATTATCAACAAATGATAAGTCTTAAAATATTTGTGTGAGTGTTCTCAAATCTAGAAACATCGCATCGAGACATATCATTAGATCTCTTCATGTTGTAAGCACTTCCCATTGACCATTCTCATGCGATGAAACTGTGGATGAACAAGGGTATGCTGCACCCAATTGATCAATATGGTTTTTTTCGCGATACTATTGGCATGATATAGTAGAATGGTGCATATGCAATTAGTCTGCCCTGAGAATACTCTTAAAAATCTTCTGAGAATATATGTTCATTGCCAAATAAATAACATGAAACCCCAAATAAATATTGTTCATTGCCATGTATCCATTACTTTTTTAAATATATGACTTCAAATGGAATGAAACTTTGGGAATATAACCAACCCTCTTTAAAGTTATCAAATGAAAAGAACATGGAAATATAATAATGTATTTTTTTCTTTTGATATGACATGGGTAATGCCAATAACCTCAAAAAGAAACGTGGTGGTAAAGACTTTATGTCATAATTAAAATATGGAGACAATTATGAGATATATTTTGAAAATGGTTCATGCAAACATAAAGTAGTATATTGGGTTTGTTATATATCACATGAACTATTCATAATTGCTCATTTTCCATTTATTAAAAGTCATTTTGGAAAGGTGAGACATAGGACAACATAGGGTGATGGGTAAGGTGATGTATATGAGAAAAAAACATGATATAAGAGTCTACATTATATGGTGTCAATGTATCAATTATGAGTACAAATAGTTTGTGAGAAGCAGGAAATGGAAACCAAGTTTGTGATAATTCAAGAGCTATGAGCTATGACAACTATGTCAAATACCATATCAACCTTATTAAAAGCTTTTAATGGACTAATGTTAATCCGATATGACCTTGTTATTGTTACTTTTGCAAATTCAAAACTAAACAATGAGTATCGTTGTTAGCCATTAGCAAATACTCATCATAACTTATAAAATATCCTCAAATGACGAACTATCTAAAGACATATTATTTAAAATGTGTAGTAGCAATCCATCGAGCATGTGAAAAAATCTTTTGCAAGTGATGTGTATTGAGGGGGAAGCTTAGCAATGCTTTTCTAAATAAGTATTGTTGACCAAAAATGTGGTCAATAGAAGGTAACCCACTCAAAAACCTTTGGATTTTGACCTTTTCATCCTTTATGAATCCTACATACTTCAAAAACTCAAAGACTCCCTTCTCATATTCATCCATTGTCATGCTTTCTAGATAGAGTTAAAAGAACTCTTTCATTTTCCTTTCATAGTAATGCTCAAACAAATATTTCACTTGGAAATATTCTCTGAACTGCCTCCGTGAGTCTTTCTTCTCATCAAGGTGATTGGGTTGCTTAAGTTTACCCCACCACATGGGTTCCTTTCCTTGCAAGTGGTAGGTTGCAATTTTGGTTTTTACCCTTGAGGGGTAATCATGCAACTAGAAATATTTCTTCATTTCCAACAACCATGCCTCAGCCTTTTCTCCCTTTCTATACTTATTGATCCACATCTGTGATCAATATTTGGGCCTACATACTTATGCTTAAGCTTCTTTCTTTGTTTTTATTTTCTTCTTGAATCTCTTTACATAGTCTCTTTTTCCTTTCAAACACATGGGTTGTGGGTCACACTACCATCAAATTCTCAAATCCGCACACCCACAAATCCATGTATTTACACTTAGTCTTTTTCCCCTTCTTTCAAATTTTCCAACACTTAGTCATTTTTCAAAGTGATTCCAGAGTACAACATGTCCCAGACTTGCAATCCCTTAGGTCCACAGACTCGCAATCACGCTACCCACAAATTGCACCTCTTACCTCAGTGTCCCCCAAAATGTACCTTTTTACCTTTTCATACTTAGCCATGTTCTTGGAATGAGGATGTAGGACATATGGCTATCAAATTTACCTTTTTCCTATGTTTTCAGACCCACATTCTTGCTGACCCATAATTTTGTGTTCTACAAAATATACCTCTTATTTCCACGACCCACAAAATCACCCTTTCCCATACTTAGTCAATTTTCTTACTTCGAGTGCAGGGTGGTTTCAATTTTACCTTTTCATCCCCGTATGCTCCTAGATCCATACACCCATAGAACTGCAGTCCCACATCCTACACAAAACACCTTTCCACTTTTCATCTTCCATGACAATCCATCGCTAGTTCCCATCACATTTATTTTCCCCTCCACATCAACTGCCACTTGTTTGAACATAATTCCATTATTAAATTAGTGAAGATCTTGTAAACCTTGTACTACATTCAAAATCTTTTCATGTAGACTGACAAATTTGAAATAAGAACTACGTTGATTAAACCATCAGAGAAATACATGGTAAATTAAATAAGAACTAACATGCCAATATGTAAATATCGACAGTAGCACCACCTATTACCAAAGCTAAAATGCAATGAAAATAATGTCTGGTAAGAGAAATAAATTGTATTGTGGGGATACACTAAATACACTTGGGCGTGAAGAAAAATATTTCCAGTGGTCACAAGCATACAATCGCTACTAGGCCTTCACTCCAGCTAAGAAAAATATGAACTAGGTTTGGAATTCAGGCATAGCTCAGATGGTTGTGTCCCAGAGGTAACATATTTCAGAGAGCTCGTTCAATGGTGTGCATATAAATTCAATTAAGAGAAGAGAATAATCCATCTCCAAGGACAACAACCTATTTCTTTAGCTCCATCAGTATTTACCAGAATGCTAAGGATTCCTACATATACCATGCGATTCAAGGGAGAAGAGGCCAATGAATTCCTGAAACAACACAAAGGAGGAGAATATTTCCTTAGTAAATATCTAGTCGACCCAAATAATAACACTAGTGCTTCCAAGATTGAGGTAAGTTCCTTGAAATGCCCATACAAGGAATTTTCTTGGTTAGTTGCTCATATTATTAGCATGGATCTACAACATCTGTGCCAAGAAACATCGTCTATGTCCTTCACTTTGCTCAGCATGAAAATTCCATCATATATTGGGGACACATTATTTGTAGTGAAGTCTCATTTCAATGGAGTAATTTGAAAAACACCCAAATTTTTTATATGACATCCTATCTTATTTTTTCCATAGCATAATGCCATGTGTTCGAGGACTTGCCAAGGGAAAGGAGAATTGATTTTAAAGTAGAACCAATCTTTGCCTGGTATCTATCCTTTTGGAGGCACAAAAATTAGTATTATTTTTACCCGATTCATAACAATTTTATTTTAGAGTTAAAAAAATTAGTCTTTGTCCCTAATATGTCTAGATTATCACTCAAAGATTCCACCTTTCTCATAGAGAAAGGGGTTTTTGAAACCATTGAATATTTCAATATCATAAGGTTATTTGGTTCTAAAGAGAAACCTTTCATCCTCCCATTTTATGTATCAGACATGAATTTTGTTGTATAAGTTTATAGGTAGTATAAGACCTGGGCTCCTGGGCTCACTTCTTCAATGAGAAGAGAAAGAATAAATCCACCCCCCTTCGTTGGAAAATCAGAGAAATTATTGTAAAACACATTTCCCATTTGGATGAAATTGAAGGCCATCTTGATCAACTCGGCTTAAAAGAAGCTGAAATTGTTGAGGGTTTCAACCAAAATGATATGTTTACTATACATATGGCCTCAATTGGACATTATTCATATTTTACCAAATCAAACAGTTTAAAGAAGAGAGTGGAGATAATTTGAATCTCCTCGAGACTTTGTCTGAACAAGATTCTAATGACATGGGGGAATTAGTCAATACCAATTAGGGGTATCGACATCATGGTAGAGAAGTAACATATAGAAATCCCAATTCATCGACCGTGTCTTGAAAAAGTATCTTGGTAAAACAAAACCTAGGAGAAGTGGTTTGGAAATGAGAATTTTTTTTTATGGAATTTCAAACGATGGTGGTAATAAGGAACCACCAAAGAAAAATATCATACCATATATACTTTTTCCAAAAGAAAAAGGGATACACAGAAAACATGGTTAGGCATACCTGAAACCCAATAAATCCCACAAGCTGTGGATGTGGATGAGATCATCGAAGAAAATAGTTGGTTTGAGAAAAGACTATTGAAAACATGAGAAATTATCGAAGCCCTAGTCACTTAGGAACCAAAGATATTCGAAGAGGAGTTCGTAACTTTGCACCACGCGACTTACAATCGAGTGTCTAAAAAATTGGTAATTGAGAAAGTGAACACACACAAAAAACAAGACATCCGAAAAATGGAAATCAATAATTGATTTTGATGGGGTTTCACCATAAATATTTGTACAATTCCATGAAGCAACCAAAGAAGACACGAACCAATCTGTTAGTAACATTGAAAAGGAAAATTTGGAATTCAAAAAAATAAATAAATAATTAGAGGCAACTTTCATTCCAGGACCTTTATTTCCATTAAATTTGAATCCAATTCAACCAACACTCACTTTAGAAGATATCCCAGAAAGAATTAACAAATGTAAAAGTTCTTCAAGTCTACTACAAGCAATAGGAAAATATGTTGGAGATGAGATACATAAAATAGTAGATTTGATTCAAGAAATTTGGGAGCTTTCATAGAGCTCCACCAAATTTGCAACAAGGATTACAAATTTTAAAGAATATATTCAAAAATATTTGGAGAAAGATGAAGGTTTCTACAGGGACATTGTGGTTACATTCTCGACTAAAGTTTCAATCTTAAGCAATATCCAAAGAAGAGAGAAAAAAATTCCTTAAAATATCTGGATAAAAAATATTAATGGATGTTGGTTAAAGAGATAAAAAACTTGAGAGAAATGATAAGTGAACTAGATTATTTGAAAAAACAAAAAGGTGACTTATTCTTTAAACTTGTTGATCTCATGAAATAACTTGATGGTCTGAGTCTATTAATGGATACAATACTTTCATATAAAGAGAAATTGTTATACCAACTTAGTGTATTGAAAGTTGCATGGGAAAACGAGTTGACTGAGTCAATATAATTCTTGAAGGAATAAATTGAAAGGTGGTGTTGATTCCTAAGATGGAATCATGTTTGGATTTCACAAAGTGTTTTGAAATTATAGCCCTTATATATTAACCTCACTGTTACTCTTGCAAATAATTTTTGTGAGTAATTGCCTTTGATATATCTGTTATAAAAAAGCAAAAGAGGGGGGCCTTACCTAAGAGAGTCTTGTTATATTGGTGGTTCAACATCAAGATCGATTGAATTATATGGAGCAAATGAAAATATGCAAGTAAAGAGATACATGGTAATTGGTAGAATTGTCATGATTCTCGACCTATCACTTAAAATGGCCCATTCTTCCATTCTTCACTTTCTTAACCCTCTCATATTTTCACTCATGAGATATAATTCATACCTCTATTTTCTTAATTCGACATTATTACATGAATCATATACCATGATTTTTGGGTTATGACTCTAACATTATTCCATGCCAAAAAAAAAAATATATGTCATTATATTTTATCAGGTCTATCATGTTATTTTGCACATCATAACTTTATTACCCAAACCAAAAGTTTAGCTTTGACTTTGTCTTGGGATTAATTTACTTCATGTCATGAAGCCATCACGTAATGGTTCTTACCACTATATGCCAAGCATGCTATGTAAGCCATATTTTACATTTAACTATTTAATGTACAAGCAGATGATGGGGAAATATATTTGACATGATCCCCAACATGGAATATTATTCTTTCTTGGACATTAAAAGATTCGAATTAATTTTAAATGAAAGCTCCAAATCCTTCATCTTACATATTACTTTCAACTTGAAATGTGGAGATATTGCTATGGAGATAGTCAAACATATGAAGAAAAACAAATTGTGGTTTTCTCTCTGAGATATAGAAAGCATAGAACCAATCGATTCTGGATGGAATTACTAATATCGTTGTTTTTGGTCAAAATGACACAAAGCTTATCTTCTTTTGTCAATTTACATGAGGGTGCTCCCATGAGTGAGCGTGTCATTCCTGTTGAAATCTTTGAAGGAGAACTTGAAATAATAAATAAGGATCTCCTCTTGCAGTGACCACAACAAATGGAATCAAGATGCTTGTTAATGCAAATAGAAGTAAATTACTCAAAACAATGTAGATAAAAAAATGTGGATGGAACCCTGGATGATATTAAGATAAGTTGAATATATGGATATGAGAATGGTCACCATTACAATTGAAAAATATTTCTACACCTTCCAATGTTAATCATGCATGAGAGAATAGGGAGAGAATGCTAGTTTCTGGGAGGCTACACCATGGGAGCCTTGATGGGATTCTTTATGACAATGGATCTCCCTCAGTGATTAAATGATGCACCAGGGTTGAATATTTTCAGAAGTCTAGATATACCAAATGTTTATTTTGTAGCTTCGGAAGGTATTCCCACAAGAGGCCAAGGTGTCATACATGTGGGATCTTTGTTGGCACCATATTATCCTTTTTGTTTTTTTGAAAAATACCATGGATTTGAGTGGGGGATTCATGGATTTGGTAATGGAATTTGTGGGCTTGTGTCGGGGATTCACACCCACAAGGAAAGCCTAATTTGATGTTGACTTGTGGAGGGGATTCTATGGTGACCCCCAAGGATTGTATATAAATGAGAGAGGTCATTGTGACATCCCATTGTATCATAGTGTGGCATCATGGAGTTAGCATAAGTGAGTAAACACTCATTCTAAGAAGAATGGAGTTAGCATAAGTGAGTCTACACTTGTGATAAGAGTCTTGGTGATTTCAACAAAGGGAAATTCTGCTAGGGTGGAAAATATGGCCTAGGGTTGAGGACTCTCTATCTTTTTTCTTAGCAAGGAAAAGCACACCACATCTATGGGAGAGAGAGGAAACTACAGAAGGAAGAATATGTACAAGTGGAGTGATTTGTATGAAGTGTTCGTACAGGTTTTCATACATGTATGCAGTTTTCAGTGGGAACAATTGCGTACGTACGTGGGTTGTTGTGAGAACAGTCACATAAATCCGTACATGTTATTCTAGGTAGGAACAAGTCCATACATGCTTATGTTAGGTGACCTTAGTAGGTCATACAAGTGGTCTACAATAGAATTGTGGGCAGAGGATATTTCCAGAATGTAGTTGAGGTTTAGTTTTCTATTTTGTATTGGAAGGACAAGGTTGTCCTCAGATTCTCTTGTTTTGGAAGGACAATATTGGCCTCATATTTTGTGATATTGTATTGGTTGAGAGGATTGGTTTTTTTCCTCAGATTTGAAGGATTGGATAAATTTAGAGAAAATAATTATTTTGTCTCTTATGTATTGATGATTCATCTTTGATCTTTTTTTTTTTGTCGCTGCATATGTTTTCATTCAATAATTTCAGTTTAAAGTTATTCAGTGATAGTTAGATCACTAGGTAGCAATTTTCAGACCTCTTATGTATTGATGATTCATCTTTGATCTTTTTTTTTTTCCGTTGCATATGTTTTCATTCAATAATTTCAGTTTAAAGTTATTCAGTGATAGTTAGATCACTAGGTAGCAATTTTCAGATCTGAAATTAGTCACATAGAGTTGCATGTGAAAATTGACATGGTATTAGAGCTTGGGATTTGAATTGAATGGGATCACATTGAGACACATTTTTCATTCACAACACTAGAAGAGTGTTGTACTTGTTATTGTTCTTGTTCCAATAAGGTCACCATGGAATCATGGCTAGTGTATAATGAAGCTTCTCGTCATATGAAAGAGTCACATAAATCACTCACTTGTCTAACAGAGCATAACTCATGATTGTAGGTGCAACTTGGAGACAATGCCAAGTATGAAGTCAAGGGAGTTGGAACAACTTCGTTTTAGCTGAAGTCTGGAAATCCTCTCAAGATGAGTGAAGTATTGTATGCACTTGTACTGAATAATAATCTACTCTCTATCTCTGTCATGGAGGACAAAGGGTATGAAGTGACATTCATTGATGGGAAGGTTCTTTCCTGAAAAACGAGTTTGATTCTTTATTCAATAGAATTCATTAGAAATCGTGATGGCATTCTTTACAAGATAATAGGTCAACCAATTAAGTCCCCAGTGCATGATAATGATAACCCATGCGAGCTTTAGCATAGGATATTGGGACACTTTCATCACCAATCTCTACTAGTATTAAGAAAGATGGTCACAGGTTTTCCAACTAAGCATCAAGGAGTATGCAGAGGTTGTGCACTTGGAAAGAATGTCAAGTTTTCTTTTCAAAGTAGTGATAGTAGGTCCAATAGGATGTTGGACCTGGTACATTTAGATGTGAGTGGACTGATGTCAGTTCCATCTATGGGTGGTCACTGGTATTATGTGATTTTCATTTATGATTATTCCACGAGGAAATGGATCTACTTCATGAAGACCAAGGATAAATTCTTTAGTCGATTCAGGGAGTTCAAGGCTCTGGCAGAATGTTAGACAGGGAAGAGGATTAAGGTCCTGAGGTCAGACAATGGGGGTGATTATACCTCCAACAAATTCACAAAATTTTGTAAGAAAGTAGGGATTAAGAGGGAGACGTCAGTACCTTACAACCCTCAGTAGAATGGGGTTACCAAGATAACATGATTCTTCATAGGATCTTGGAGGATAAGACTCTTGAGGAGGAATTCATAGGAGTGAGACCAGAGATAGGTAATTTGAGGATCTTTGGTTGTCTAGTATATATCCATATTCCTAAGGAGAAGAGGATGAAGTTATAACCTTCTGAGAGGAAGGGTACATTTGTGGGATACAACGAGACTTCGAAGGCCTACCAGATATACACTCCAGGAAAATGGTATGTGTAAATGTGTTGAACATACACATAAAATATCTAGCAAGAAAATGACATACACGGTTTGCATAGAAAATATGAGAAAAAAGAAGAAGGAGAGAAAGAATGGAATAATTCTAATTAACCAAATGAATGAATGATAATTTACACATGATATACTATGCATAACTCAAATAATTAACAATGGAGGAGAAGCCAATGCAACATAATGGTGGTCTAGAGTGATCTAGACATACATCGACAGTTACAGAAGTAAATTTCCACCTAGTTAGTCTCTCAAGCAATTATGAGAGTTAACTAGCACCTAGTCTGAGTTAACTAGTCTCTCTGTATTCATTTAACTAATTGAAACATAGTGAAGTGAGGAGGAGATGATTGAATCATGAGTAATGCGCTAGTCTGGTGATGATCCCAAGGACAATCTGCATTAGCTGGTGATGATCCCAATGTTGCATTGTGATGAAACCAGTGTGGCATCTAGACTCCACTCAACCGATCAAATTGAAGTGTGAACTGAAGAGAATATTCTCCTAGAATGTAGGAAAATGAATGTTCTCCCTAAACTATAGGAGACTGAATAATGACTAATAAACATAGGGAAAACCTTTGGAAAAATAAATCCTAGGTGTGTGTGAAGTATCTCCAACACCCTCCTAAACATCACTATGGTGAAAATAAATAATGGGTTCTGACAACGAGGCCATGTTAGGTACCCAAACATAAAAGATACACTGAAATAAACGAGGAAAGAGGGAAAAACTCATGGGAAACCCCCCCCCCTCCCCTCTAAGTACAATGTATCTAATAAAAAGAACCAACAATTGTTAGGAAACTATGTCCTTCAGTCCAAGATGACTACGTAGAGAATGGAACTTCTGCTCAGTGAAGGTATTGGTGAAGATGTATGTAGTTTGTTCTGTCGAAGGATAAAATTGCAGGTCGTTGATCCCCTCATGTAGTAAGTCCCATATTTAGTGCATGTGGATCTCGATGTGCTTCGTCTGCTGCCTCTGAACTCGATCTTCGTAGAACTTCAAAGTTCTCTTGTTGTCACACCAGATGACGATCGGTTGATGAAACTCAATGCCCAACTCACTAAGAAAATTCGGTATCCACATATCCTGAATGGTTATGTTAACTACCCCTGTGTACTCTACCTCGGCTGAAGATAGAGAAATAACAACCTGCTTCTTTCTCGACTAATAGATAGGCCTAAAACCAATACTGAGTGAGTAACCAGATGTGGACTTGCGATCAATGCTATCGCCAGCCCAGTCAGAATCAATGAAATTGATGAGGTCCAATGTAGAGTTTGTTGCATAGTGAATCCAAAAGGTGATGGTGCCTTGTACATATCAAAGGATACACTTTGTAAGCTTCCAATGTAGCTCATGTGACTACTGCATGAACCTGGAGACTGCTCCAACTGTATAGGAGAGGTCTGTCTNTCGAAGAGGAGTTCGTAACTTTGCACCACGCGACTTACAATCGAGTGTCTAAAAAATTGGTAATTGAGAAAGTGAACACACACAAAAAAGAAGACATCTGAAAAATGGAAATCAAGAATTGAGTTTGATGGGGTTTCACCAGAAATATTTGTACAAGGCCATGAAGGAACCAAAGAAGACACGAACCAATCTGTCAGGAACATTGAAAAGGAAAATTTGGAATTCAAAAAAAAAAAAAATAATTAGAGGCAACTTTCATTCCAGGACCTTTATTTCCATTAAATTTGAATCCAATTCAACCAACACTCACTTTAGAAGATATCCCAGAAAGCATTAACAAATGTAAAAGTTATTCAAGTCTACTACAAGCAATAGGAAAATATGTTGGAGATGAGATACATAAAATAGTAGATTTTGATTCAAGAAATTTGGGAGCTTTCATAGAGCTCCACCAAATTTGCAGCAAGGATTACAAATTTTAAAGAATATATTCAAAAAGATTTGGAGAAAGATGAAGGTTTCTACAGGGACATTGTGGTTACATTCTCGACTAAAGTTTCAATCTTAAGCAATATCCAAAGAAGAGAGAAAAAAATTCCTTAAAATATCTGGATAAAAAATATTAATGGATGTTGGTTAAAGAGATAAAAAACTTGAGAGAAATGATAAGTGAACTAGATTATTTGAAAAAACAAAAAGGTGACTTATTCTTTAAACTTGTTGATCTCATGAAATAACTTGATGGTCTGAGTCTATTAATGGATACAATACTTTCATATAAAGAGAAATTGTTATACCAACTTAGTGTATTGAAAGTTGCATGGGAAAACGAGTTGACTGAGTCAATATAATTCTTGAAGGAATAAATTGAAAGGTGGTGTTGATTCCTAAGATGGAATCATGTTTGGATTTCACAAAGTGTTTTGAAATTATAGCCCTTATATATTAACCTCACTGTTACTCTTGCAAATAATTTTTGTGAGTAATTGCCTTTGATATATCTGTTATAAAAAAGCAAAAGAGGGGGGCCTTACCTAAGAGAGTCTTGTTATATTGGTGGTTCAACATCAAGATCGATTGAATTATATGGAGCAAATGAAAATATGCAAGTAAAGAGATACATGGTAATTGGTAGAATTGTCATGATTCTCGACCTATCACTTAAAATGGCCCATTCTTCCATTCTTCACTTTCTTAACCCTCTCATATTTTCACTCATGAGATATAATTCATACCTCTATTTTCTTAATTCGACATTATTACATGAATCATATACCATGATTTTTGGGTTATGACTCTAACATTATTCCATGCCAAAAAAAAAAATATATGTCATTATATTTTATCAGGTCTATCATGTTATTTTGCACATCATAACTTTATTACCCAAACCAAAAGTTTAGCTTTGACTTTGTCTTGGGATTAATTTACTTCATGTCATGAAGCCATCACGTAATGGTTCTTACCACTATATGCCAAGCATGCTATGTAAGCCATATTTTACATTTAACTATTTAATGTACAAGCAGATGATGGGGAAATATATTTGACATGATCCCCAACATGGAATATTATTCTTTCTTGGACATTAAAAGATTCGAATTAATTTTAAATGAAAGCTCCAAATCCTTCATCTTACATATTACTTTCAACTTGAAATGTGGAGATATTGCTATGGAGATAGTCAAACATATGAAGAAAAACAAATTGTGGTTTTCTCTCTGAGATATAGAAAGCATAGAACCAATCGATTCTGGATGGAATTACTAATATCGTTGTTTTTGGTCAAAATGACACAAAGCTTATCTTCTTTTGTCAATTTACATGAGGGTGCTCCCATGAGTGAGCGTGTCATTCCTGTTGAAATCTTTGAAGGAGAACTTGAAATAATAAATAAGGATCTCCTCTTGCAGTGACCACAACAAATGGAATCAAGATGCTTGTTAATGCAAATAGAAGTAAATTACTCAAAACAATGTAGATAAAAAAATGTGGATGGAACCCTGGATGATATTAAGATAAGTTGAATATATGGATATGAGAATGGTCACCATTACAATTGAAAAATATTTCTACACCTTCCAATGTTAATCATGCATGAGAGAATAGGGAGAGAATGCTAGTTTCTGGGAGGCTACACCATGGGAGCCTTGATGGGATTCTTTATGACAATGGATCTCCCTCAGTGATTAAATGATGCACCAGGGTTGAATATTTTCAGAAGTCTAGATATACCAAATGTTTATTTTGTAGCTTCGGAAGGTATTCCCACAAGAGGCCAAGGTGTCATACATGTGGGATCTTTGTTGGCACCATATTATCCTTTTTGTTTTTTTGAAAAATACCATGGATTTGAGTGGGGGATTCATGGATTTGGTAATGGAATTTGTGGGCTTGTGTCGGGGATTCACACCCACAAGGAAAGCCTAATTTGATGTTGACTTGTGGAGGGGATTCTATGGTGACCCCCAAGGATTGTATATAAATGAGAGAGGTCATTGTGACATCCCATTGTATCATAGTGTGGCATCATGGAGTTAGCATAAGTGAGTAAACACTCATTCTAAGAAGAATGGAGTTAGCATAAGTGAGTCTACACTTGTGATAAGAGTCTTGGTGATTTCAACAAAGGGAAATTCTGCTAGGGTGGAAAATATGGCCTAGGGTTGAGGACTCTCTATCTTTTTTCTTAGCAAGGAAAAACACACCACATCTGTGGGAGAGAGAGGAAACTACAGAAGGAAGAATATGTACAAGTGGAGCGATTTGTATGAAGTGTTCGTACAGGTTTTCATACATGTATGCAGTTTTCAGTGGGAACAATTGCGTACGTACGTGGGTTGTTGTGAGAACAATCACATAAATATGTACATGTTCTTCTAGGTAGGAACAAGTCCATACATGCTTATGTTAGGTGACCTTAGTAGGTCATACAAGTGGTCTACAATAGAATTGTGGGCAGAGGATATTTCTAGAATGTAGTTGAGGTTTAGTTTTCTATTTTGTATTGGAAGGACAAGGTTGTCCTGAGATTCTCTTGTTTTGGAAGGACAATATTGGCCTCATATTTTGTGATATTGTATTGGTTGAGAGGATTGGTTTTTTTCCTCAGATTTGAAGGATTGGATAAATTTAGAGAAAATAATTATTTTGTCTCTTATGTATTGATGATTCATCTTTGATCTTTTTTTTTTTGTCGCTGCATATGTTTTCATTCAATAATTTCAGTTTAAAGTTATTCAGTGATAGTTAGATCACTAGGTAGCAATTTTCAGACCTCTTATGTATTGATGATTCATCTTTGATCTTTTTTTTTTTCCGTTGCATATGTTTTCATTCAATAATTTCAGTTTAAAGTTATTCAGTGATAGTTAGATCACTAGGTAGCAATTTTCAGATCTGAAATTAGTCACATAGAGTTGCATGTGAAAATTGACATGGTATTAGAGCTTGGGATTTGAATTGAATGGGATCACATTGAGACACATTTTTCATTCACAACACTAGAAGAGTGTTGTACTTGTTATTGTTCTTGTTCCAATAAGGTCACCATGGAATCATGGCTAGTGTATAATGAAGCTTCTCGTCATATGAAAGAGTCACATAAATCACTCACTTGTCTAACAGAGCATAACTCATGATTGTAGGTGCAACTTGGAGACAATGCCAAGTATGAAGTCAAGGGAGTTGGAACAACTTCGTTTTAGCTGAAGTCTGGAAATCCTCTCAAGATGAGTGAAGTATTGTATGCACTTGTACTGAATAATAATCTACTCTCTATCTCTGTCATGGAGGACAAAGGGTATGAAGTGACATTCATTGATGGGAAGGTTCTTTCCTGAAAAACGAGTTTGATTCTTTATTCAATAGAATTCATTAGAAATCGTGATGGCATTCTTTACAAGATAATAGGTCAACCAATTAAGTCCCCAGTGCATGATAATGATAACCCATGCGAGCTTTAGCATAGGATATTGGGACACTTTCATCACCAATCTCTACTAGTATTAAGAAAGATGGTCACAGGTTTTCCAACTAAGCATCAAGGAGTATGCAGAGGTTGTGCACTTGGAAAGAATGTCAAGTTTTCTTTTCAAAGTAGTGATAGTAGGTCCAATAGGATGTTGGACCTGGTACATTTAGATGTGAGTGGACTGATGTCAGTTCCATCTATGGGTGGTCACTGGTATTATGTGATTTTCATTTATGATTATTCCACGAGGAAATGGATCTACTTCATGAAGACCAAGGATAAATTCTTTAGTCGATTCAGGGAGTTCAAGGCTCTGGCAGAATGTTAGACAGGGAAGAGGATTAAGGTCCTGAGGTCAGACAATGGGGGTGATTATACCTCCAACAAATTCACAAAATTTTGTAAGAAAGTAGGGATTAAGAGGGAGACGTCAGTACCTTACAACCCTCAGTAGAATGGGGTTACCAAGATAACATGATTCTTCATAGGATCTTGGAGGATAAGACTCTTGAGGAGGAATTCATAGGAGTGAGACCAGAGATAGGTAATTTGAGGATCTTTGGTTGTCTAGTATATATCCATATTCCTAAGGAGAAGAGGATGAAGTTATAACCTTCTGAGAGGAAGGGTACATTTGTGGGATACAACGAGACTTCGAAGGCCTACCAGATATACACTCCAGGAAAATGGTATGTGTAAATGTGTTGAACATACACATAAAATATCTAGCAAGAAAATGACATACACGGTTTGCATAGAAAATATGAGAAAAAAGAAGAAGGAGAGAAAGAATGGAATAATTCTAATTAACCAAATGAATGAATGATAATTTACACATGATATACTATGCATAACTCAAATAATTAACAATGGAGGAGAAGCCAATGCAACATAATGGTGGTCTAGAGTGATCTAGACATACATCGACAGTTACAGAAGTAAATTTCCACCTAGTTAGTCTCTCAAGCAATTATGAGAGTTAACTAGCACCTAGTCTGAGTTAACTAGTCTCTCTGTATTCATTTAACTAATTGAAACATAGTGAAGTGAGGAGGAGATGATTGAATCATGAGTAATGCGCTAGTCTGGTGATGATCCCAAGGACAATCTGCATTAGCTGGTGATGATCCCAATGTTGCATTGTGATGAAACCAGTGTGGCATCTAGACTCCACTCAACCGATCAAATTGAAGTGTGAACTGAAGAGAATATTCTCCTAGAATGTAGGAAAATGAATGTTCTCCCTAAACTATAGGAGACTGAATAATGACTAATAAACATAGGGAAAACCTTTGGAAAAATAAATCCTAGGTGTGTGTGAAGTATCTCCAACACCCTCCTAAACATCACTATGGTGAAAATAAATAATGGGTTCTGACAACGAGGCCATGTTAGGTACCCAAACATAAAAGATACACTGAAATAAACGAGGAAAGAGGGAAAAACTCATGGGAAACCCCCCCCCCTCCCCTCTAAGTACAATGTATCTAATAAAAAGAACCAACAATTGTTAGGAAACTATGTCCTTCAGTCCAAGATGACTACGTAGAGAATGGAACTTCTGCTCAGTGAAGGTATTGGTGAAGATGTATGTAGTTTGTTCTGTCGAAGGATAAAATTGCAGGTCGTTGATCCCCTCATGTAGTAAGTCCCATATTTAGTGCATGTGGATCTCGATGTGCTTCGTCTGCTGCCTCTGAACTCGATCTTCGTAGAACTTCAAAGTTCTCTTGTTGTCACACCAGATGACGATCGGTTGATGAAACTCAATGCCCAACTCACTAAGAAAATTCGGTATCCACATATCCTGAATGGTTATGTTAACTACCCCTGTGTACTCTACCTCGGCTGAAGATAGAGAAATAACAACCTGCTTCTTTCTCGACTAATAGATAGGCCTAAAACCAATACTGAGTGAGTAACCAGATGTGGACTTGCGATCAATGCTATCGCCAGCCCAGTCAGAATCAATGAAATTGATGAGGTCCAATGTAGAGTTTGTTGCATAGTGAATCCAAAAGGTGATGGTGCCTTGTACATATCAAAGGATACACTTTGTAAGCTTCCAATGTAGCTCATGTGACTACTGCATGAACCTGGAGACTGCTCCAACTGTATAGGAGAGGTCTGTCTGGAGTGTATGAGATAAAAAAAATCCCCGATAGATGTATGTACAATGTGTTGTCCACCAGTGCAACGTCCCCACCATCCTCAAGTCTGACTCCTGATAGGAAATGATTCGGGGTAGACTTGCATTCTGTCATGTGAAATATCTCAAGGAGATATCGTGCATACTTGGTCTGAGATAGTTTGATGCTTGATGCATCCTGAATGATCTCGAATCCAAGGAAGAAATGTAGCAGACCCATGTCTGAAATCAAGAACCTGTCATGCATAATACTCTTGACTATAACAATCGCTAAAGTCAAGCAATCGACGATCAACAAATCATCAAAATACATAACTAGGAGTAAGTGAATCAGTCATCTTGAGCATGTAAACATTCGGGTCTGAATTACAACATACAAATTTTTGCGACAATAAGTAGGAGTCCATATTGGCATACCATTCTCTCGGAGACTACTTGATGCCATAAAGAGACTTCTTCAGTCGATAGACCAAAGATGAATCTTGCACAAATCCCTAGGGCTTCTCCATATAGATCTCCTTAGAGAGATCACCATGAATAAATTCATTCTTCACGTCCATCTGATGGACTTCCCATCCCTTGGATACCAAAATGGAAAGTTCCAAATGTATGGAGTCCATCTTCGCTACTAGAGAAAAGTTCTCATCATAGTCAATGGCATGCACCTATTGAAAGCCTTTGGTAACTATCCTGGATTTGTATATGCTAACTTGTCCATCCGTTGTGCTCTTGGTCCTGTAGACCCATCTGCACCTGACAAGTTTCCTTCCTGAAGGAAGGGGAACTGGATCCCAAGTCTGGTTCTTGAGGAGGAAGTTGTACTCCTCCTGTATGGAATATTCTCAAAAGGGAATTCCAACATCCTCGCCATAGGACTGTGGATCTGAAGACTGAATCAAGAAAATATGCATAGGTGGAA
>JZKD02S2080793.1:20142-34193 GCA_000966675.3 Picea glauca
ATTTCCTTGGATCTATTGTCACTTCTCAAGAAGGACCCTTTGACATTCTTGCCAAGGGCACAACCTCTGCAAACACCTTTATGCTGAATCTATATCTCTAGAAGGCCTATTACCATTTTCCCTAGAGTTGGAAGGGCTCTATAATGAATGTGAGAAAGTATCCTATGCCATAGCTCACTCAAGCTGTAGTATCATGTAACAGGGCCTGGACTGGTATGATGGTCAACCTTTATAAGCTGCTTTCTCGAACACCAATTACTCTGGTAGAATTTGTATGTGAGTCCTTGTGCCATGCAAGAAATTTTCCTTCAGAAAAGGTAACCTTGTAGCCTTTGTCTTCTAAGGTAGAAATGGAGACAAGGTTCCTCTTCATTCCAGGTACATATAATACTTCACTTAACTGAAGATGCATGTCATAATCTAGTTGGAAGGTAGAAGTTCCAACCCCTTTCACATTATATCTGGCATCGTCTCCAAGGACAACATGTATATTGGTCTCTTTCTCAACAAGATTAGTCAGGTGATCTCTAAATCCAGTCATGTTCCTGGAGGTACCACTATCAATTAAACAAGTATCATCATTAGTAGGAACCATACCTGAGAGTGCTGAAATGAATAAGAAGGATTCTTCTTTGATGTCTTCATCTCTCTGAAGTCTTTGCTTCCAGGAACTGTATATGCTTGATCCATCAAGATTATCTTCCATCATAGTTCTGTTCATCATATTTTCAGATTCTTCACAAACACTATCAACCAGGCTAGGAAACCTAATGTCTAGGCTAGGCTAGAAATATTAGGTTTCGTTGGGATTATGACTGCCAACAATAATCCTTGAAAGTTAGAAGAACACTGGTGAAATGAAGAGGATCCTTCAATGAGCTGCATAAACCCTAATTTTGTTTTTTCTGCAGAAAATTGCGAAACCCTAGGGCCAAAAATTCAAAATGCTCAGAAATGCAATCTGAAGGTTGCTAGAGATGCGCTAAAGGAGGCCGCACACTCTTATATTATTTTTAGTCCCAACACCCAAGTTTAAGGTGCTGAAATCACCCAAGAGGAGAGGGTCGTACATAATTGTAGAAGGGAGAGGATGACTTCTTTAATTCTTCTGCAATGGGTTCTTCAATACCTAAGCTATGATACCATGCTGAATTTTCTCTATGCTAGGCTCAAGCATGAGGTTTATTTCATTTTTAGAATTTACTTGAACCATAAACAAATGCAGCTACAACATTAACAATTGTTGCAATAACCAAGATCACAAGAAGAAATACCATGCACAAGAACACAAGAAATATCATGGGAAACCCTTCTCAACAAGGGAAGAAAACCCAACAATACTTTGTTATATTCTCAAGAGAAATACCTCCCACACCATAGAACTAGTACACAAAAGGGTGCTCTCCAAAACTAAAAAGCTAGCACCCAAGAGAGGTGCGCACTTCAACCCTAGAACATGTACTTGTTGAAATTTCCAAAATCACATGTGTGTTGTGTGTTTCCTCAATGGGGAAATCACCTTTATTTATACTAGACTGGACACATCAAAAGTGGTGTCTATTTTCACAATAGGGTCGACCTCAATAACTCAGAATATAATTAATAATTACAATATTAATTATTTTTTACATTAATTATCTTTCACTTTATGGTGGGGACGACCTATACCCTTTACATCACAATTAGGGTTACATGTAAATCTTACTCTTAGACAATATATCAAGGGATCTCACACACCCATTAGTGCTAAGCCACTAGGGGCACGCCCACCTGTGTTTAGCCACAGGGACATCCTACTTAACAGATCTCTATCTCACTGAGTCTCACATGAAAATCATTTGGAGTACCACATCGTCTCAACTCTCTACACAGAGGAGAATGATGCACCCATCACATGGGCACCTTCACCCCTCACACAGGTACACATCGTTTCGGCTCAGTCTCAGAGAGGAACGACATACCCTTCACATGGGCATCCTCACCCCACACAGGGGCATACACATCGTTTCATCTCAAACGACACACCCATCTCATGGGAATCCTCACCCCACACATGGGCACAAAACGTTCCATCTCAGTCTCAAAGAGGAACTACACATCCATCTCATGGGAACACCCAACTCATGGGGTCTCTCACAGGTCGTCTCATTCAGTCTCAGAGAAGAATGTGTCATGGAGGATGTCTCACAAAGCTGTAATCATCAACAGGAATACCTCTTGAAGTTACAAAATCAACACTCCCTCTTAGAGAGGAAGGTATCCCATCCTACAACATATGGATGTACAACTGTCGTACACAGTAGATATCATTTTGAATCTTCCACCATATATAATCCAATAGTAAAGACTAACTACTCCCTCTTTTACTGTCACAAATGGGTCCGTGAACTCGATCATGGGAAAAAGTTCTACTGTCAAGTCTGTTTGACAGGTTGCATCCACTGTCACTGTAGTCAAATTTATTTAACTAGGTGTGTCCACTATCAATGTTGTCTAGTCTGTTTGTCTAGACACATCCTCAATCTCTTAGGAAAATATCCCTGACTACTTGCGTCCTTGGTCACTGAGGCCAATCCTACTGTCTAGGATGCATCTCTGCCTACCCCCTATATAACTGAAGCAATTCCTTCCAAAACACATGGATCCTCCATACATGTCCCACATGCCCTAGAATCCTCCTGCCTATGAGGCTCCTGTCTGGCCTCCTCTATCACAGTAGCATATCCTACTGAATCAACTAGGCCCTCAATGGAAGGTACATGACTCTCAGAAGCCTCTTTCTCATGCATCTCCTATCTGAACTCCTAAACCCATGAGACATGTTTGCCAGTCCTGTAAGATGTTGCTCTCCCATACAAACCTGAGAGGGAAATCCCTCTGGATGACCATCTCTCCCTCTGATCCAATTGACCCTCCCTGAGACCGGGCTCACTTTGAGATCACATGCTCTGTATGAAACCCAACTCCCTCTGAGTCTACATAATGTTTGGTGTCATTTTCTCCCTTTATACTATCCTCTACACAATATTGGGAGGCTACTCCTCCCTCCTAGATCCTGATGGTCATCTCCCTCTGAACTTTGGCTTCCTCTGAGTTGGTGTTGTTGGTGAGGTCACCTGCCTCACTCTTCATGGAGCCACCTTCTCCCTCTAAATCCATGCTACTAGTGGGGCCATCTTCCTCACCACTGGTGGAGGTACCTGCTCCTCCTCCTCTATCTCTATGCCCTTGTTGGCCGTAACACCCATAGGTTGGCTCCACAACCAATATAGATTTCCCTCCCTAACTCCAAGAACCATCGCTGATCTAAAGCTAGTCCGTTTAGGCACAAGCAGTTCCTGTCTATATCAAAACATCACATGATAACTCTTCCTCTCATTCTCCGAGACTGAGAGGACACTCCTCCTGAGTTATGGCAACCACAACACATTTGACACCCTCAATGTCTCCCATGAATCCAACTGAAACAATACTGTACTAGATCCTCGTACCGGATTATTGTCTCTCATACCAATCTCCACACATAAGTCTAGGCCATTCTCTGTGAGAGTGTCAAAAAAATATCGTGCACCTGTCATATGGAAAAATGATCCATTATCCACCAACCATCTCTCCCTTCTAGAGACAGTATGGGAAAGGGAAGAGACCAATAATATTTCCCTCTGGAACCTATCTACAACCTCATCAACCTCTACTGTTGATGCTTGTTGCCTTTTCCTCTTCCCCTTTGGAGTGGACACTCTAAAGCATAGTGGCTAAATTCATGGAACTCAAAACATCTGATCCTGCTAAGATATTTCTTTTGTCTTGGTTATGGGGATGCTTCTTTGTTGGGAGAATATCTTTTTCCTATTGTACCTCTTCTGTCTGGAGAACCTCTTCTTCCCTTCTTGGTGTGGGATGCAAGGGCCTGGTTCTCATCATTGCTACTCTTCACTAGACCATCGAAATCATCCTTGGACACCAATCAAGTCTCTTCCTGATCTAGATTTATGAGCGGAACGAAAGGAATAACATATTGATTACAATAACATAGAGATACAAAGAACAAAAAAATATATCCAATGAACAATAACTTTTATTGAATAAATAAAATAGGTTGAAACTGTAAAACTATAGAACTGAAAACAACTTGCTCGAATGGTGGTAGATATCTCTAAGAAGAGATGTGGCTGCTATGCGCATTCGTCTAAGCAAAATGATTACAATGAGGCTCCATAAGCCTTTTTAACATTACTCATGAATTCCAAAACCCTAGACATCCAAAAACCTAACCCTAGGAGATGAAACACCAAAAGTTATGTGGGCCCTGATGGGAAAGTTGGTACCTCAACTTCATGGGGTCATAAATTTTGCATATGACCTTCGTTTTAGGTGCGTGATAGCTTGTTGGAAAGGTCTTTTCGAGAACTACACATTATTTCATCAAAATTTGACATCGTCTACAATTTGACTGTGGCAAGACAAAAAAACACTGTTTAGGGCCCCAAAATGACCCTGGAAGTAAAAAAAGATGTACTGACATGAAAAATTCAAAAATAATCTAGTTGGATTATGTGGGTGGCCACCAATATACACCTGGAAGCTGTGTAGGGCTCCAGACAACCCCGAAAGTGTAGAACCCACAATTACAAAGAATTATAGAAGAACATGATGAACTAACAACTGTCAAGAGGAGCCAGTTGGAATAGGTGGGTGGCCACCAATATCCACCTGGATCAATCCTCCCTCCTTAGGAAGCAATGGTCTCCATTGCATTGAGTTCCCCCATCAGGTGAGGAAAATTCTACTAAATTTGGCCCCGAGTGAGCCATTTTCCTTGGTGTAGGAGTTTCCCTGCCTTGACAACCCAATAAAGCTGGATTCTCTGCTGGCGAGTTCCCTTGACCCATGTGTCCACTATCTGATCAGTGGATTCTTGTTCCATGCAGTTAGGGTTGAGATTTGGTGGTGTCAACTGTTCTACGATCTCTGAGGTGTCCAATAATGGTGTAAAATATGGCTGAAGGAGGTCCACATTGAACACTAGGTGCAAGCTAAGGAAGGGTGGAGTGTTGAGCTCAAAAGCATTGCTACCCACAACCTTGGTGATAGTGTATGGACCACAACGAAGTGGGTGGAGCTTCCAATGGGGCCCTGTAACGCACTCTTTCTGAAAATGTAACTATACCTTGTCTCCCACCTGAAACTGGTGCGATACTTGGTGTTGATCATGGCGCTGCTTGTACTTAGCATTGTCTTTCTGCAAAATCCCATGGACCTGTTGGAGGATGTGATGAATCCACTCAATGAATCTGGTGGCTTTGTCTACCTCAGACTGAACATGGGAAGATTATGCTTGTGTGGTTGCAAGAGGTAGTGCAACATATATGGGACCCAATGGTTGGAATCCCAACCTCACTTGAAATGCGCTATGGCTAGTGGAGCTATGGAGAGCCCCGTTGTAGCTGTGTTGAACATAGGGAAGACTCTCATACCATGTACATGGATTATTAGAGTTGTACATGTGTAGGATGTGCACAATCATTCAATTGACGACCTCTGTCTGACCATCGGTTTGGGGGTGGAAGGTAGTGGATTTAGTGAGCTTAGTGTCCAATAATGACCAGAGACTTGACCAAAATGTGTTGAGGAACTTGTTGTCCCGATATGAGGTGATGGTATGTGGTATCTCAAAATGGACCACACCCATTCGAAGAAAATCTTGGCAATATTTTCCACTGTGATTCTCTTCTTGCAGGCTGTGATAATGGCCATATTTGAAAATTGATCAACCGCCACAAATACACAATCATTATCGTGCTTTCTATATGGAAGGATAGACATGTAATATATCAAGATGGATTCCCAAGGCATCTCAGGAGTAGGAAGAGGGGTGTATAAGCCTTTCTTCTTGATGGCTGGCTTGGAAATGGCACAAGCAGTGCAAGATCTTATATACTTGTTGACGTCTTATCGAAGTTTTGGCCAATAAAAAATGTTTATGTAGAATGACCATAGTTTTCTCCATGCCAAAATGTTCTGCCATCTGAATGTAGTGAGCCTCTCAAATCAGATTTGCATGCTCACTTTTGGGAACACAAAGGTGGCCCAGATGGCATAATAGTCCATCTTGGATGTGAAAATCAGTGACATTCACTCCTGTACCCAAGAGCTGATAGGTGGTGGGCGAAGTCAGTGTCATGCTAATAAAGTTGGGGCCATTCAGATGCCTCACACCTAGAGGAATGGAGAAGTGTGGTGAGTGCAACAACGAGAGGGCGACTGAGGCAATCAACGAAACGATTTTTTCTCCCTGTTTTATACTTGATGTTGAGATGGAACTGCTGTAGGTATGTGGACCACTTTTGATGTTGATCGTTCTGCAACTACCCCTGTGTCTGTATGAAATGAAGAGGCTTGTGATTAGTGTGGATGATTGTCTCCTTTGCTAGAATGTAATGTTTCCATTGACAACATGATTTCACAATGGAATACATTTCTTTGTCATAGGTGGGGTATTTTCGGACAATATCTGAGAGTGTCTGACTATGGTATGCTACTGGATGGACATGATATTAGTTTTAATGCTGTTATTAGGTTATCGTTGCATTTTCAAAACAAAAACATAGAGAGGATCACTGAAAGAAACACAATCACAAGGTACAGAACATTTTATCATGGGAAACCCTCATGGGGGAGAAAACCCAACAAAAAATTCCTCAATAATAGATTTCCAATACAATGCCAAGACTTAAGACTAAACCACCAAGAATAACCTAGGACTGAGCATGCACCTCTCTTCTCCTTCTTGCAAAAGATGTGCACTAGAAGTGTGAGTGAGGTTTTGTTCAAATGAGGCGCCATCCTCACTTATAAATACTAGTGAGGAGGTGTTAGGGTTATGTCTCTTCACTTAGTAGGGCTGAATTCTTCTAGGAGTGTTTAAAACTACTTTATAAACCCTAGGATCCAACTACTCAAATACCACCATATAAATATGGTTTGACCAATCCACAAAAGAAGATTTGGTCTTATACAAGACCCGACATGATCAATCCACAAAAGGGGATTTTATTTTTAAGATAATAACTCAAATATAATTAGAATATTCTTTGAAGTTACAATATTTCAACACCCCCCCTTAACGAGAAGGTTTTTCTAATGACATAAACCAATACAACATCATCAGGAGAGAGAGGGAAATGGCATCATCAACATCTAGAACACTGACTGGAACATATACAAATCATCATAAGTTTTTCTCATCATCAATAACACCATTGTTCAAAACATGGAGTTGGAGTAGCATCTTCATCATCATTTGCATCAACATCAATTAGCATAGCACTAAATCAACAATATCACCAACCTGAGGCTGGTACACCATCATTAACAACATGAGTCTGATACAACAACATCATCAACAACACAAGGCTGAAACAACAACATCATCAATACGAGGTTGAGACAACAACATCATTATCATGAGGTTGAGACAACAACATCATCATCATATGGAAACAAAATGAGGCAGGTACAACGCATTTTTTTTGTGTTACTCTGATAGACCGTCCTTATCGAACCTTCGGGATCTTCCCAGGAATCATAATATTCCCTAGGATATAAAATCCTAACAAGTTACCACGTGGTACTCTGACAGACCATCCTTACTGGACCTTCGGGATCTGCCCAAGAATCAAAATATTCCTTAGGATATAAAATCCTAACGGAGTAACCACTACTGACCACAATTGGAATATACATGCACAAGTACTCTGAGATACCGTCCTTACTAGAACTGCAGGATCTGTCTAGGGATGATCAATATTCTAGGATATAAAATCCTAACGGAGCTACCCACTGTTGGTTAGGATACCATAGCATCATCAACATCAGTCCCCCTTTCGAGGGAGGTCCTTTTAGACAACACCAAGCTTGTCTCGGAAGTACTCAAACTTTACACGAGACATAGGCTTGGTCAACACATATGCAACTTGCTCATCTGTGCCAACATATTGGAGCTTTAGAGCTCCTCTCTGCACCATATCACAAATATAGTGATACCAAATCTCTATGTGCTTCGACTTATCATGGAACACTAGGTTATCCGTCATATTTATACAACTCTGGTTATCACATAGAATCACAGTGGCTTCCATATCTAGATCGAACAAACCTGTCAACAACTTCCGAATCCATATGAATTCCCAACTTGTGAACATGTTGCAATGTATTCCGCTTCTGTCGTGCTGAGAAAAATACTGGATTGCTTCATGCTTTTCCATGATGTCATGGCTGACCCCAGATTGGAACAACATCATGAAGCTCTCTTTCTATCAGAGTCATTTCTAGCCCAATCTGAATCAGTATAACCAATATACAGTTTGAAGTCATGATCTCCAGTATAACAAAGACCATAATCCAATGTACCCTTAAGGTATCTCATCACATGCTTTGCAACTACAAGGTGAACACGTCTAGGCTCTATTAGATACCGACTCAAGGTGTTCACAACAAAGCATATATCTGGCCTGGTATTCGTCAAATACATCAATGCACCAATAATCTGTCTATATAGAGTGGTATCAACCAATTCCGATGAAGGATCAAATAATATATTCAACTTTGTTTCAATGGGTGTGTTCATGGATTTACATTCCAACATGTCAAATATCTTCAATATTTCAACTACATACTTCCCTTGGTTAAGGAAGATCTTCTCTGGGTTCTGCAAACTTCAATACCTAAGAAATAATGCATCAGGCCTAGGTCTTTCATCTCGAACTCTGCAATGAGCTTCTTCTTGCAATATGTGATGAAATTTTCTTCTCCTGTTAAGAATAAGTCATCCACATACAATAGCAATATAACTAGCTCATCATTCATAACCTTGAAGTAAAGGTTAGAATCATATTTACTCTTGGTAAATCCCAAGCTCGTTAGGAAACTATCAATTCTACCATACCAAGCTCTAGGAGCTTGCTTCAACCCGTACATAGCTTTCTTCAACTTGTAGACATGAGTCTTTCTATCTTCAACTTCAAACCCTTGTGGTTTTTCTATATACACGTCTTCTTCAATAACACCATTTAAGAAGGTTGTTTTCACATCCATCTGGTGTAACTTCCACTTCATTTTGGCTGCAAGAGCTATGATGCTTCTGATAGAAGTGTATCTGGCTACGGGAGAAAATGTCTCTTCATAATCAATACCTTCCTTTTGACAAAAACCATGAGCCACAAATATTGCTTTATTTTTTTCAATACTTTCGTCTGTTGCATGTTTTATCTTGTATATCCACTTGGAAGATACCACATATTTTTTCTTTCATATGGGAAATACTTCCCATACATCATTCTTTATAATGGACTAGTATTCTTCTGTCATGGAATGCACCCACTCTTTCTTCTGAATGGATTCTTCAAAGAAAGCAGGTTCCTTTTCTATGAGATCACACATCGAGGCCATATAACTGGAGAATGACTTAGGTTTCTTTCTTTGTCTCATGGTTCCTTTTGGGGCACCATACTTCTCTCCATATTGAATTATTTCCCTTGCCCAAGATGGATTTCTCTTGTGAGAGATCGTCATCTGGGGAGGTTCTTGATATTCTATCATATCATGATATTATGGAATCTCATCATCAGGGGTAACTATAACTTCCTTCACTAGTTCTGCAACTCTGGGAGCTACATGTTCTTCTTCACATACTTCTTCAAGTTGACATTTCCTTTATCTTTTGAGTGTCACATCTTCATCAAAGATTACATCTCTGCTGATCTCAATATGATGGTAACCTAGTATGTAAATTCTAAAGGCATTAGAGACCTCACAATATCCAACAAATATTCCCTTCTTTCTTGAAGGATCTAACTTAGTTCTTCTTTCTATCAAAATGTGTACAAACACTGGACAATCAAATATTTTGAGATGGATTACTTCTGGCTTATTTCCGATGAACATTTATTTGGGGGTTTTGAATCCAAGTGCACTATGGGATAATCTATTTTGGACATAAAATATTGTTCTTGCTTCTTCATCCCATAAGTGCATTGGAATATCTTGATCGTGAATTATAGTCTTCATTGCTTCCATAATTGTTCTATTCTTTCTTTTTGTTACACCATTTTGTTGAGGATTATAGGGAGTGGTGAGATCCCTCTTAATCCCGACATATTTGCAAAAACTTCCAAATTCATTTGAAGTGTACTCTCCTCCATTATCTGATCTGAGTATCTTGATTTTTATTTCGTAGATTTTTTCTACCAACGCTTTGAATTCCTTGAACTTTTCGAGTACTTCATCTTTTGATTTCAAGAAATAAACCCAGGTTTTACGAGAGTAATCATCAATAAATGATACATAGTTTACATACCCACTTAGAGAAGTTGATGGAATTGGACCACATATATTTGAGTGGATGAGCTCCAAGATTCATTTTGCTTTACTGTCACTCTTTGGGAAAATATTCTTTATGTATTCCTTGTGCACATCCCTTGCATATTCCTTCATGATCAACCTTAAATTTTGGTAAACCTGTAACTACCTTGATTACATATGGCAAGGCTTTGTAGTTGATGTGAGTTAGTATTCTATGCCAAAGTTCACAAGGACTCTCAGTGGAGTGAGTCAAGGCTGCATCTGAGTGACCTTCTATCTTGTAGAAACCACCTTCTTCTGTTCCAATAAGAATTGCATATTCTATGGTTTTTCCTTTAGGCCACATAATAACTTCACCATCTATGAATGCAACCTTGAAACCTTTGTTATCTAGAGCTAAGATAGAAAGTAATTTCTTTGTCAAACCTGGTACATAAAGTACATCCTTCATTCTCATCGAAGTCCCTGAATCCAGTTTGTAGGTGGATTCTCCCTTTCCTTTGATAGGGTAATGATAATCATCTCCAAGTGAAACTTTATGGGGGAAGTCCTTTTTTGTAATACTAGAGAGAATGTTTTTCTGACCTGTCATGTGCTTAGAAGCACCATTATCTATGAGCCAAGTATCCTCTCCAGGTGTCACAGATCCTGAGAGAGTTGAAAACAAGACATAGTCTTTAATATCTTCTTTAGTCACCTTCTTGGGTGGCTTGTCATATTCAACTGCATGGGAATGTTGTCTTTTGTTATTTCTCTTCTTTTATTCTTCTCTTATGGCAGGACAATTCTTAGCAATGTGTCCCATATTATCACAATGATAACATTGATAAGAGGATAAATCTTTTTCCTTTCTTTGACCCTTATGATATTTCTGGAATCTCCTTGGAGGGTGAGATTCTTTATGGAAGTGGGTGAATCTCTTTGGGGAGTGCGATTATTTATGATGGCAGGTCTCCTTTTGGAAATGCGACCTTTTCTTTCCTCCTTTAGCATGAGCAGCTAGGGATTGATCTTCATCCCTTAATAGTACGGCTTCTCGGTTGGCTACTCTTGCTTTTTCTTGAACACATTCTTCCCATAGGCTGTCGAATTTGAGTTTCTATTTTCTTGCACAGATGGTTTGGATGAAGGCATCCCAAGGTCTTGTAAGAACATTAAGAGTTGTCCTGATGAGTTCATCTTCATCCAAGTTTTCTCAAATTTCTTCTAACTATTATTTGAAATGAGTAATCCTAGAGAAATAGTCTTGAACTATTTCTCCTTTCTCGATCTTTGTATTCTTGAGTTGGGTTCTCAAGTTCATCTTCCGGTTGATGTTCTTTCCTTCATACATTCTGGTTAGGTCATCAAACATCTCTTTTGCAGTATTCTTTGAAGACACTTGAGGGATCAAGTGGTCTTTAATGGAATCTGCAATTATTCTTTTGGCCCTAATCATATCCTTCTTGTACTTCTCTTTGGCTGCATCTTCTTCGGGTTTTGGTACATTTTCCTTTATGAATTTTACAAGGTCATTCTATTCAAGAATGAGTCCAATTTTGTATTTCCAGCAACAAAAATTTTCACACCTTCTAACTTGTCAACAAGATTGGTGCTTGCAGACATTTTGTCTTGGAGCTAGGAAAATGACCAGAAAATGAATCTGAACTTACCAGGAGATGCATTGGACTGAGGCGATTTGGATGGAGCTGAATGTTTCCAAAAAATCAAAGTTTTACCCCTTGAAACTTGACCTGCACAAATATGGACTGGTACTTCTGGTATTGGTTCTGGTTTTCTGGTACCAGTCAAAACTAGGGTTTGAATTTTCAGAGAATTTGGCCACTAAAAAGGTGCGCTCAAGCTGCCAATAGATGCGCTAGGGTAGGGTGCACTTTTCTAGATAGTTTTTAGTGAGAAATTCCTCTTCAATAAAAATCCCTAATTTCCTTGTACGATGACAATGACGTTTTTAGATACCTAGTGAAAGGTGCTCTATTTAGTCAAGCTCCGATACCATGTTAACTTAATGTTGTTATTAGGTTATCAATGCATTTTCAAAACAACAGCATAGAGAGTATCATTGAAAGAAACACAATCACAAGGTACACAACATTTTATCCTAGGAAACCCTCATGGGGGAGAAAACCCAACAAAAACTTCCTCAATAATAGATTGCCAATACAATGCCAAAAATTAAGACCAAACCACCAAGAATAACCTAGGACTGATCATGCACCTCTCTTCTCCTTCTTGCAATTTCATCTTCCTTCAAAAGATGTGCACTAGAAGTGTGAGTAGTGTGTGTGTTCAAATTAGGTGCAATCCTCACTTATAAATACTAGTGAGGTGTTAGGGTTATGGATCTTCACTTAGTAGGTTTGACTTTTTCCAGGAGTGGTTAAAACCACTTTATAAACCCTAGGGGCCGACTTCTCAAATACCACCATATAAATATGGTTTGAACAATCCAAAAAATTGGATTTGATCTATAAGATAATAACTCAAATATAATTAGAATATTATTCGAAGTTACAATATTTCAACACATGAAGAGTGAGAAATGCGCCTACAACATAGTCGGAGGCATCAATCTCAATATCGAACGGTTGTTGTAGATCAGGTAAGGAGAGTACTGGAGCTGAGCACAAGCGATGTTTCAGATCATCAAATGCTTGTTGTTGTGCCTGATCCCATGCAAAATTTTCCTTGCCATTGCCCTTGGTTACTTCAATGAGGGCCCATTCACTATGGGAGAATCCCAAAATGAACCTTCGGTAGAAGTTGGAAAGTCCCAAGAAGATATGAATCTCGATTAGTGTGGTCGGGGCTAGACAATCATAAATGACTTGGATATTATCTGGATCCACATGTACCCTATGCTCATCAACAATGTAGCCCAAGTATTGGACCCTGTTCATTCCAAAGGAGCATTTTTCCAAGTTGGCATATAGCTTGTGTTGCCACAGAGTGCCCAAAACCTGTTGAATATGCTGCATGTGCTCCTCCCAAGTTCTGCTGAAGATGAGGATGTCATCCAGATATACCACCACAAAATATTTGGTGAAGGGTATCAATACATCATCCATCAATCTCATGAAAGTTGATAGTGAATTTGTTAAGCCAAAGGGCATGACCAACCATTCAAAGAGACCTTCTTTATATTTGAAAGTTGTCTTCCGTACATTAGTTGGTTCGATGGGAACCTGGTGGTATCCAAACTTTAGGTCAATCTTGCTGAAGAAATTTTCCTCCTTGTGTTGGTCAAGAAGGTCATCAATTCAAGGAATTGGGTACCAGTTCCAGACTATGATTTTGTTTAATTATCTGTAATCAATGAAAATCCGCCAAGTCCCATCTTTATTTTTCACCAGCACAATTGGGCTTTCGCACGGGGAGGAGCTGGGTCGAATGTGGCCTTTTTGAAGCAACTCTTAGATCAGTGCCCCGATGGGTGAGGAGAATATGTCTCTGTACTCTTCCACGATCCCATCCACTTTCTTCTGCTGCAAAGAGAGGCTCCATGTAGAGGCCATGAATGTGGCAGTGACCTTCTTCTTACTAGGAGAATGAATCACAAAGAAGAAGAACTTCCCGGTCTATGAAATGACCTTACTGCATTGCTTAGTAGAGATTAAAGAAATAACGATGTTAGGAACCAAATATCAATATAACATAGAAAAACCTTAGAAAAAGTACTCAATGCCTTG
>JZKD02S2080804.1:17413-27531 GCA_000966675.3 Picea glauca
TTTTTGATACCACATCCTTGGTGATTGTTTTAAACCATACATGGACTTTTTCATCTTGCATACCAACTCCTTCTTTCCCTTCACAACAAAGCCTTTTGGCTTCTTCATATAGATTTCTTCTTCCAGATCCCCATGTAGGAATGTTGTGTTCACATCCATCTGTTCTATCTCAAAATCAAATGCAACAACAACAGATAACATAAATATTATAGAAGTTAACTTGGCAACATAAGAAAAAATATCACCAAAATAAATTCTCTCAACTTGGGAATAACCCTTTGCTACTAACCGAGCTTTGTATTTCTCCACTTTTCCTTCTAAATTTAGCTTCTTTTTAAATACCCATTTGTTACCAATGGGATTTATTCTAGTCAGAAACTCCACTAGATCTCAAGCCTCATTATTATCCAAGGATTCCATTTCTTCATCCATGGCCTTTCTCCAGAGCTTTCCATCCTCTGAATCCCTACCTCCCTGACAGTTCTAGGATCATCATCATTAATAGACAAATCAAAATTCGAACGAAAATTAGATGGAGTATACCTTTCCAGTAGACTTGTTTCTCAAACCGATATCCTCAATACTGGAGTATGCATATCTTCTTCTTCTGATTCATGTTCTTTTGTAGAGTCTAATTCATCATCCTTCAAATCAAACTCTATTTTCTCCGGTTCTTCCTTACTTGGTAGGACTTCCTGTTTAAAAACATCCTTCATTTCTCTAAATACCACATCTCGTCTATACAAAAACTTGTTAGTTTCTAGTTTCCAAAGCTTATAACCTTTGAGACCATCTTTATACCCAATAAAGATACACTTTTTAGCCTTTTTATCTAGCTTACTCTTGTTTTTTTTTGGAACATGAACATAGGCCTCATAGCCAAATACCTTGAGATGTGTGAGAGAATATTTCTTACCAGTCCATACCTCTTGTGGAGTATTGTCATCCAACACTGATGAGGGTGATCTATTGACCAGGTAACATGCAATACCCACTTCCTCTACCCATAATTCTATCCCTAACCTGACACCATTGAGCATGCACCTTGATTTTTCCATCAACATCATGTTCATCCTTTCTACAACTCCATTCTTCCAAGGTGTATATGGAGTAGTATTCTGCCTTTCTATACTACACTTCTTACATAATTCTTCAAATTCATTCTCGCAGAACTCTTCGCCATTATCCATCTTCGACACATTAATTATTTTCTCTGTTTGATTCTTGGCCAGAGCCTTAAACTCTTTAAACCTATCAAAGACTTCAGATTTATTCCCAAGGAAATATATCCAAGTATTCATCGATAATTCATCTATAAATGAGACATAGTACACAGATTTTCCCAATGATTGAACCAACAAAGGTCCAAACACATCACTGTGAACTAGCTGTAAAATTCCTTCTGCCCTTGTTACACCAGAGGGGAATCTTACCTGATTATTCTTCCCATATAAACAATGTTCACATAAATCAAAATCAAGAGAGAATTTAGACATACCTTCAACCATACCTTTACTGTCTAGTAGTCGAAGACCCTTCTCTCTGATATGCCCCAGCCTTTGATGCCACAACATAACCTTTTTCTCCAGAGACTGTAGGAGTTCTTTCTTCTTCAACTCCAATATCAAGAACAATGGAACTATTACACCCATCACTAATAGTGCTTCCTTGCAGCTTATACAAATTTCCAAACCGAACTCCCTTCAACAACACCATTGCTCCTCGAACCATCCTACATGTTTCCTTTTAAAATATTATTTTTACCCCTGCATCATCCATTTTTCTTACATAAATCAAATTTATTTCCAAACCTGGGATGTGCATAATACCGGGTAGTTTTCTAATGCTTCCATCTATGAGCCTCAACTTGACTTTTCCTTGTCTTATGATTTTGGTTGTCGAGTCATCACCTAGGAAAAAATTACCTCCATCATACCTCTCATATTCACAGAACCACTCCCTATGGGGAGTCATATGAAAGGATGCACCTGAGTTAACCAACCATGCCTCATGATCTACATGTGTTCTTGAATAATCCAAGTACACATCCCCTCTTTCTTCATTGGAGGTATTTTCTTTTGTAGAAGGAGCTTCTTCAGATCCCTTCTTTTTCTCAATTTTGGATCTACACTACTTCTTGTGGTGCCCTTCATTTCCACATCTCCAACATACCTTTAAAAACTTTCTAGGAGATTTACATCTACCCTTAGACTTAGATCTCCCAGTTGAGGACTTAGATCTATTTCTTTCCTAGGAGCGTCCTCTTGCAAACAATGCATATGTACTCTGTCCTTCCATTTTCTTCCATCTCATCTCCTTCGACAACAAGGATGAGACCACTTCATCAAAATTCAAGGAAGTTGTATTACTACCTATGGCCACAACCAAACTATCCCACGAGTCTGGTAAAGAGCACAATAAAATGATACACTTATCCTCATATGAAATTTTAATCTCAACAGATACTAACTAGATTACCACGGTATTGAAGGCCTTCAAATTCTTTGTCGCAGAGTCTCCATCTCTCATCCTTAGGTTATACAACTTCTCTCTCAAGAAAATTTTATTTACTATGGAATTAGACTGATACAACTTCCAAAACATATCCCATAAATCTTTGGTTGTAGCCTCCTCTAACACATTCGGTAATACTGAATCTGAGAGACATAGTTGGATTGTGCTCTTCGCCTTTCGATCCAAATTTTTCCAGTCATCTATTGAAGTTCCTATAGGTGCAGTACCTAGATCCACCACGATCCACTGATATCTATCCACCAACAAATCTTCCATATTGATCTTCCACAACTCAAACCTTTTCCCATTAAACTTCTCAATCTCCATTTTTGAATTGCTTGCCATTTCTTTTGACCTGAAAAATCAATACCACATATCTCCCACTGTAACAAGGCTTATCACAGTCCTGATCCAAACCCTTGACCATAAAGGCGTCCCCCTGAATCCAACCTTTGTCTAATACCAAATGTATATTTTAACCTTGTAAAGTATTTTACTATAAATAGATTTTCAATAAAAGAACATAAAAGATACAATGGGAAATACACACATTACATAGATTTTTCCCCTGGAAACACAAACAGGAAAACTAGCATATTCTATATTCATTCATAGTGATACATTGTTTACAATACAATATACATATAGGATCTAGTGGCATCCAAAACCCTAACCCATTGACCAAACCCCCCTACATGCCCGACACAATGTAGCAGATGCTAAAACTAGTCGTGCAATGAATATAACACATACCCAACATAAACCTCCTATTACAAGATATCAAATGCACAAGATAAGATGATGATTCAAATGAGTCTCCTTGATGCATATATTAGAGACAAAAAGGGTTAGAATGCAATAACAATAAGGAAACACAACTATAATTAATGTAAATATAATATGTGAGGGTTATAGTTAGGGGATTAACATGCCCATCCACTTCAAATCAACATTTCTATCGATGTTAATTAGTTGTGGATGATGCTTTTGTATGAAAAATTCATATTCCCAAGTGACATGTTTCATTGGTGGGTTCTTCCACTTGATAAGGTACTTAGTAATTGCTTATTTTTGTAGTTGCTTGTTCATTGTTTCAATCTTGTTTTAGGTTCTAGTATGATTTTCCCATCTTCATCTAGCTTAGGAAAAATATTATAAACTAAGCTCTTTTCATTGGTTCTTCTTTAAAAATCATGTAAAACTAGAGGTACACATGAATAAAGAGGCATTTCCAATATGTAATTCATATTTCTAATCCTTTGTAACACCTTATGGGGACCACAGTTCTTGGGTATTAATTTATTATCCCACTTTTATTTCTTAAGGGACATCTATTTGTATGGTTGTATCCTCATAAATACATAATGCCCCACTTTAAAGTGCCTTTCACTACGATGTTGATTTTATTATTGTTTCACCATGTTTTGTGTTCTAGCCTCATTTTGAATTCTCTCCTTTAAACTACCGATAAAGAGATCTAACAAGTTATCCTTGAAAATATCCTCCACTCTAAGTATAAACTTTTGAAACTATTGAATGAGATTTAAATTGGACCTCTTTACTTGATATTTTTCAATTGGATAAATAATGAGTTCTCATACTATCTTCATAATGTGATATCAATTCATCCTTAAAAACAAACCATTATACAATAGAGTTATTTGATTAAGTTTTAAATATAAGGATGCAATATTTATAGTTTGTAGAGTTCACACTTGGTGTAGATCAAATAATTTCTTCATTTGGAATATCCATGTTGTGGATCATTATGATCAAAATTCTTCATTGATATTTGGAATGAAGTAGTTACTTTATCCCAAATTGAAACCATGATGGTGTGTATCTTGAAGTGATGAGTAATTAGGTATCTAAGGCTCAACCCTCATGTCCCCCTTATTTTTCTTAGATCCTTAATAAGATCCTCCATGTATTTGGGATTGTCTTTAAGGTCCTCCTTCATGTCCTCCATCATGTCCTTAAGTTCCTCTTTGAAATAATCCTTTCTTTCCATGCTTAAATTGATATCATCTTCAAAATTTTGGAAGTCCATTTCAGTTACCATATTTAGGATTTCAACCTTATTTTCCATTGTAATTTCCATGCTAGATATTTTCTCTTCAATCTTGGACACCTTGAATTTTTCTTCTTCATTCTCTTATTCTGTCAACTTCACAATGAACTATCACAAGGTTTGACTTTCATATCCTTTGCATTCATTTAGGACATTCAAGGTTTACTCTCACTAGTTAGAGATGCAGACTATTCAACATATACTTTGTGATCGACATATGTGTACACTATATAACATAAAGATCAAATCAAAAGAATATTTCTTTTTCTTTAACTAGCTTCCTCTAATGCAGCCAAAATTAACATCATAAGGGAATCATTATCACCTTTCAATTCAAGTACCTTGGTCTTAGAATCGACAAGCCTGGGGCATATATTCCCATAAAGTTTGTTAGGACTTGCACCTATCCCTCCATGCATCCAAAATCATGTATGTCACTTGGTAGAACTTGAACCTTGGTGGGGGCTATATTAGATACCTACTTTCATTGACATGACAAACCATTGTTGACACTTTCTTTTTTATTTAACTTATTATAATATTTGTAGTAGTTATTGTTATTTTTTTCCATGGAAAATGTCCTCAGGGAAACCCTCCAAACACTCCCCCTCACTCCATAAATGGCGTCAAGGGTAAATGTAACTAGAGTACAACATGTAGTCCTAACACAAAGAGAATCTACCATAACTACATCAATGACCTTTTAGTGATCTCTGCCTTGAAATTGGTTGGTTTGAACCGATTGAGATAACCTAAGGGGATTTTTAAAAATCCTCATGAGATCCCCTATCTTCCTTGGATTATTTGGATAGAGGGAAGTTCAACCACCAACCACAAGAGTGGCCGATAACCTTGAATTGACCGGATTTTAACCTGCAACCTATGGCCTCCTCATTGGCAACATGCCTTGGGCAGATGGTTCAATAGATTGAGCCAACCCTTAGGTATTTTATTTTTTCAAATAAAACCACACAAAATCCCTCCTCTTCAAAAAAAAATCCAAATGGAGGGTGGCTCAACCACTAGCCACAATAGAAGCTAGTAACATTAAGGGACTCAACTAGATTTGAAATTGTGATCTATTTCCTCCTTGTCGGAAACATGCATTGGGAAAATGATTCAATCGATTGATATAGCCATTGGGACTCTTAAAATTAAATGGAAAGGGGGTGGAATTTGGTCCACTTTGTTATGTGGAAAATATATCTATGGTTATAGGGTAAACCACAACAGATGGAAATGACTGTAGAAATCAACTCTATTCTCAAGTATGCTATGTAAACAAATATGATAGCAAGACAAGATAAAAGGCCTACCTCGTCTAGACGTTCGATGAAGTCCACCATTGAGCACTTGAACCAAAGCAATATACCTACAACTAGTCCTCAAAAACCAAGAAAAGCAATCATATGGTGATAATAAATTATGTTAGTACATTCAATAGCATAATCCATTAATAAACATGACAAGTACGCCCATGGAATAATAATTCAAATATTTGCAAGATATCAATTGGATGAGAAAAGAGTATTTCTATTAATATATGATCAGGAGAAGTGAAAATATTACATAATTATGTGTCGACATAGTTCAGAACCGAGAAACTAAGTTACTTCCAGTCGAGCCTCCACCACTTCAATCCTCCACCAAAGGAAAGCTCATAGAAAAGAGACAATGAAGTTCTCAATCAGTAAGAGAAGAGCTTGGGAGCTGAACACTGTGTTCAGACTTAAAGGACAAAGGGATGCAGACTCAATATGAAGTAGATAATTTCTCCATATTAAATTTTCTCTCAAAGTTGAATTCTTTCTCCTCCTTTCCATAGCTCGGAATTGGCCCATTTATAGCCTTTAGGTGGAACTGAAGGGCTGAGTCGGAACGTTTCCATTATATGGAAAGCCAATGATCATAGATCTCTTGTTGTGACATGGAAACCCGACACCATTTTTCATTTTTGGGAACAAATACTGATGTATGCAGGCTGTAGTGGTGCATCTTGTGTATACGCATGTTGTATAGTAGGCAAGGTGTGTACACGTGGAAAACATGTATTTTTTAGCTCTAGAATTTGCAAAAAGGGATGAAAAGTCTACATAGGGAAATGGAAACAGGCCTTCTATGCAAGATTGCATAGGGTAAGGCAAGTCTTGCTATAACAAATTCCCCTTAATGTGTGAGATCAGAGGAGTATCTTCGATGGCCGAAATACATTATAAATGACCCAAAAGTGGAGTGATGAGGAACCATCTAGAAAAACTAGTTGCTCATTACATTCTGCACTGAATTTGCATACATGGCTTCCAATAATGTAGATCCATGTGAAAAAATACCAAACAACTATCCGTGGCCATGAATAGGTAAATAAAAATGCGGTTACATGCCAAAGGTTGTCATTGTCACAAACAAGGCCCAATAGAACCAGTCTCAAAACCAATCTGAAGATATGTGTATATAATGGAGTACAATCTGATCTCCCATGATCACTGAAGTCATATAGGTACTGGTCCAATGAAAAGGAAGCAATAGCTCAGGAAATTTGCGGCCACATACGGATGTCTTCAAGTCTTCTACACAATCCGCCAAAGGTGCAAGTCTACATAATATGAATAAAGGAGTTGAGGTTGAACATAATGAGACATCGTTTGATTACCAGTCATTGAGGTATACCATTAACAAACACGAGACAACCTACCGATAATTAAAGTAGGTATCAAGGCACCGAGTACATTCTTACAAGTGTGAATAAAGGAGTTGGTGTCGAACACCTGAAGAATCCATCGATCAGGAGACATTGATGTATTCCCCACTGTCAATGACGAGAGAACCTTCCATTAATGACTGTAAGCCTCAAGGTAGTCATAATACTCTAGGTCCAGTTTCTAGAATAGATGAGCTGAAGTCGATGGAAGGAGACCCGCTGAAAGGAGAGCATTAAGGCATCTACAATCATTCAACATGAGGTACAAAGCAAGAGCTTCATGATTTGGAGGAAATCAGATGAAGAGCATGTTCACAAACCAACGAACCTGTGCGTCTTTTGCATGTGCCAAGTGAAAGTGGTACATGAAAAATACCCTCTGAATAGAAACCAATGAGGAAAACTGCCGACAAAGGTGAGAAAACCACCAATAAGGCTAATGGCCTCTAGGAAACTGCATGAATCCCATTGTGTGAATATATGTATTTCTGTCGAAGCCAAGGGAAACCACCCAGTCAATGACCAATGATGAAATGTTGACTGTTGGGTTCCAGGTTACCTACCAATGATTAACGTAGGACCAGGGTGTGTGATAGGAATACATTATCATGTGATTCTGAGACAAAATGAGGGTATGGTCGACATGAAAAGTCAAGAGTTCTGAAAAATGGTCAGCACAGGTTGATAGAGCTCCTTTGAACAAGAGCATGAAACATATGTAAGACTCCGACAACATAGACTCAATGATGGAACCATTAGATGCAAGAGACATCAATGAAATTCTCTATAGGGACTAGAAGAGTAACCAGTCAATAGAGAAGAATCTCTATAATGAGATTAGCTTCCTAAGGCCATGCTAAAACCAAAATTATGATGACAAATGGACTCAACAACTTTTTTCTCTGTTCACAGGAGACATGACTGCTGCCAATATAAGATAATACTCCCTTCCCGCCCATTTTTTGTTTTCTTCATAGACAAATGAATGTTATGATATGGAGGAGGAAACAAGTGTCGCAAGTAAGAAAAACTAGATCCAGTAGTGGAACATACCTATGCTCAATGCAAGGAGATGCATGCGGGACATGGACACTCGGGGGAATGTTCCCTCCTAGGTATAGGGTGTCAAATTGTGAAGGATATAAATGAGGCTCTGCTTGGTTGAGGATGCAAAAAACTGTTAAGGAAAACAATTTATAATGCAAAGCGAGAACCAACTATAGGCTCAATACTGCAAGCAAGGGCATGAGATGCAATCACAAATTAACACCAAAAAATGTCCTTTTTTATGACATTTATTCTAATTGGTGTGAAAAAGGGATAAACTTGTGCCAAATAGACATCCTTTCAAATCTGATTTACAAGTGTGAAAGAGACAAGTTCACTCGGCAATATTTTGCTGTTGAAGACGATTTGGAAAGTAGCTTAAATTAAACTCGGTTGGGATTCCTATAGGTATAAGGAAACATATTTATGAGTGAGAAATGAGGCTCAACATAAAGTTATGTACTATCTATAAGGGATTCCCAGTCCTATGGAAAAAATCTCTGCATGGGCACCAAATGAAACATAGGATCTAACTAGGGAACCCATGTTTGGTAAGTCTCTACCACCTGATAATTACACCACTTATAGCAGATGGAATGTTCTATGTCGCAAAAAATGGGTTCGTTCTTAAGGCATAAAAGTGACAGTTATAGGACAATGCAAAAATGCATGATGGAATGGATACCTATCCTATATGCTGGGTAGTGAAAATACCTGCCTGTGGCTATAAACGATCAACATAACATGGAAATCTGCAAGAATCCCTGGTGAAAACTACAAAAACCAACTCAATCCATTGTTGTATTAGTCCATTAGGCGAAAAAATGACTCAAAACTATAGAAAGTGGGTAAAAATGGTTATAAATAGTAACAAAACTAAAAATTACTATGTCATTTTGACATTTTACCCAAATAGTGAAAATTGGACAAAATTACCTCTGATATTCAACTGGTGATTGTGGGAGCGTCAGGCAACGAAATCAGAAACCGTCTGGACTAGGTAACCCCTCTTCCCCTTCTCTTCCTTTCTAGTGGATTAAATTTTTAAATTAGGTTTCAAATTTTGAGTAAATTAGGGTGCAATTTGGGTAACTCGGTGTACGTGGGCTACCGTTCATCGGGTCACGTATATGTGAGGTTATATGTGACTGTGAAAAATATAGGGCGTGTATACTAATCCCTATACACGACTGTAAATGAAGCAACCCACGTACAAGTTCGTAATAAATGATTTCTATGGTTGCTAACTCAAAAAATTGACTTTTATCTGGCAGGATGGTGCTAGAATGGAGGGAAAGGGAGCATGAGGAGGTAGATGTTGCTATGGAGAGAGATTTGGGGGCCCAAATGGCCTTGAAAAAATGTGGCTTATATAAATTTTGGGCACTCAAAGGGATGAGAGCCCAGGTGAGGTTGCTTGAGATGCTTGTAGATTACTGGGACCTTGACAGTGAAAGATTCAACCTCGATGGGAAAACATTGAGGATTGAAGTAGAGGATATATACTTTTTGACTGGTTTATCGCACCAGGGTGAGGTTGTAAACCTCAAATCACATGGAGTAGGGAGTAGAATGAAGATAGAGGATGTTAAGGTCCTAACCCGCACATAGGTAGATCAATGTATTCGGATGCAATAAAGGTCAATATTAATAAGGCCTTTCAATAAAATAGAATATGGCAGATGTAAGAAGACCTAATAGAATCTTCCACTTCTAGAAGGATCTTCCTCTAGATGCTTCTCTTAATAGACATATTTAGTATAAATAAGGGGCGAGGGTATGTGAACC
>JZKD02S2080804.1:32503-50372 GCA_000966675.3 Picea glauca
ACCCATAGTATATGATTGGTGTACCTCACTACTGGATAATATGAAGAGATAGTTGACAGAGTGCAAATAGGGTAGCAAGAGGAACTTCGAGTTTGCCTCTATCTTATGCATCTTTTTCTTCAAGCGGGTACCAGGTTTGGGACCTAGAGTCGAGATTCTTCCGAGTGGACCTCACGATCTAGCCATGGCATGGTGGACCAAGGTAATGAGATGACAGGGGAGAGGTAGGGTGCCCACAACCTACAAAGAGGATTTCTTCTACTGGTGGAGGCAACAAGTCATTTCTCTAGATGACTACCCCTATGTAGGGAACGACTTTAGAGGGGACCCTGACATGCCACTGCCACTAGGGACTGCCTACGAGGACATAGGTATGTAAAATGTTTTTAAATATTTCATTTATTTTTATTTTTGTATAACGAAACAAAATCATTTTTGGATGATGCTTAAGTACTAACTAGACACTTGTGTGATGCGGATATGGGTCCGCGATGGCTGGACGGGCTTCCCCGACATTGTCAGAGGCACCGAGGAGATGAGGCGATGGGAGGAGAAGGCGAGAGAGTCCTTCAAAACGTGCAAGGAAACCTGACTCATTTGACTCATAGGATTCTGATGGTTCAGGTAGAGGATCTGCCAGAAGCCATGCAGTGACAAGTGGTTAGTGTTCCTAGAGCTTGGGTGCGACCCTTTCAATGTCTCGCAAATGCCTTAGTTTGTTACCATGACACACATCCAATGCCACAAGCATAGATGGATATTGTATTATCGCCTGTATATGTGTATTGAGGGTGTTAGCCCCAATTTTGTACTATAAACAACATGTTTTTTGAAATATATATAAAACAATGATCTTCAGCTTTACTTATATTTACAATGTGTATGAGATGGTTTTCTTTGCTTTAGTTATGTGATAAATGCCAATCTAAAACGAAATTAGCATAAGCATTAGATACATGATTAGAACTCCTAGGAATGTGATAATAAGTAATAAATTCAAATTGTCGTTCTAAAATACGTACCTGTAGGAATCGTTGGAGTAAAGTAGGATCACACATGCAGTAATTGTCATTCAATTGACATACTAATAACCGATAATCTAGGTGAACCTCTAACAAGTAAATACCATGTGAGATAACATTGCACAAAATTTCTATAACGACGCTATATTCAACCATATTATTCGTGGATGGCCCTAGGCATATGCCACCTGAAGACACCAATAGACCCTCGGGTGAGTAAACCACCCAAGTAGCGAAATCCAATTTCTATGTATGACAACTGGCTCCATCTACGAATCCTAGGTAGACCGAAGACTTTGTTGACATCTGCCAATCAAGGGAAAAATTGATAATCAAGCTGAAGATGAAAAGAAAGGGAAAAGATATATACACTAAATTACATTAGTATACAAAGAGTTCCATCCAAGATTGGGGCTCAAGCATAATATATTTTCAAGTAGAGCCCATTCCTGAGCTCAGCCAACATATTCCATTCATAATATTCTAACTCATAGGATCCTTTTTCTAGGACACGTTGCACGATATAGGGACTGTGACACATGGGTTTAAACTTGCCTGGCCCCAATGGTTGTTTGGATTGATCATATAAGAGTACCAATTCACCCTCAGTGTACAATTGAGGACATACATACTTATCATACTGGACCTTGACAGGTCTTTTTTTCGCCTCAATAGTCATAGAGGCATCTCAATGTTGCTTGTCAAGACTCTCTAGGTGCACAAGGCGTCGCTCGAGATCGAAAGTGTTAGGTAGGAGCGTGAATGCCAACTTAAGAGAAGGGATTTCACATTCAACAAGTAATATTGATTCCACACCGTGTACTAACTGGAAAGGGAAAAAACCAGTGGTAGTCTTGGTCGAGGTTCGATATGCCCAGAGTGCGGGATATAGCATAATGTGCCAGTCAGACTTACTCTGACTAATTTTTTTTTCAAAATGGTCTTGAGAGACTTGTTGATGACCTCTACCTATCCATTTTCCTGGGGGTAATAAGGAGAAGAATGAACATGTTTAAACCCCAGTTTAGATGCTAGTTCCTCCATCATTTTGTTCTGAAAGTGACTGCCATGATCAGTGACAATCTCACTCGGGATACTGAATCAGGTGATAATTTGATTGAATACGAAGAAGGCGAAAATCTTCCCATTGGATTTGACTGTAGGCATGGCCTTGACCCACTTAGTAAAGTAGTCAATGGACCCGATACTGTGTTGACTCCCCCCAGTCGAAGTTGGGTTGCAATCCACGAAGTCCACCCCCCACTTGGTGAATGGACTGACGGTATTGACTGGGTGAATAGGGGTTGGATGCAAGCACATTTTCCAAGTGAACACCTGGCAGGGGTGACACTTCTTAACTGCTTCAATACAATATTTAAATATAGATGGCCAGAAAGAACCGACTCACAAAATTTTCTGGGTTTTTGCAAGCCCGGATAGAAGACCACCACAAGCCCCACTGTGGCAATCGTTTAGGACTGTCTTGGCTTCCCTATGAGTTAAACAATGATGTGAGATATTGTATATTACTCGGCAATACAAAGTGTTGTTGATGATAGTATAACTCTTAGCTTGGTATCTTACACGCCGTCATTCATCTTGCGAGAGATGTTGAGGGAACTTCAAAGTTTTAAGATAGAGAACGATGTCTCCATACCAGGAGTCAAACGATGAGACAAGGAAAATGTGTTCGTCTGAAAATGAATCGAAATGGATAACATTCTCATCTAATCGTGGAATTAACTCCGTCAAGACTAGTGATTTCTTGGATTTCGCAGAAGCGAGATCGAGATCAAATTCTTGTAAAATGACAATCCATTTATTATATTCCCCCCCCTATGATACGCCTGGTAAGGATGTATTGAAATGGATTAACATCGGCCACCAAAGAGTCTTGCAAAGAAATATATAATGACGTAAATGTTGGACTGCGTGAACGACAACCAAAGCTATCTTTTCAATGTGAGAATAATTAATCTCAAGACCGACTAAGTTTCAAATAAGATAGTAGATGACATGCTCGCAGAGCTCATCATCCTCTTGAACCAAAACCATATCAATCATCTCCTCGGATGCGATGATATAAAGCAAGTAATCCCTCTCGTAATCAGGAGACTTCAACAGAGGCTTCGATACCAAGGATTTCTTCAAAGCATCGAAGGACTCCTGGGGTCACTCATCCCAGATAAGAGGGGTGTCCTTATTCAAAAGAAACATGAAACCCTTAGTGATATTGGCATAATTTACTATAAAGCGACGTAGAAAATTAGCTTTCACCTGTAAATCTTGAAGTTTTCAAATAGTGCGTGGGGGAGGCAATCGAAGTATTGCCTCAACCTTTAACAAATATACCATGATCCCATTCTCAGAAACTAGAAATCCCAAAATACAACCATACCTAATGAAAAATATGCACTTATGAGGGTTCAATCAGATTCTATAGTAACAACATCTTTCAAAAACATGTCGAAGGTGCATAGCATGATCTACTCTCTTATGAGAGTGAGTAGCAATATCGTCAAGGTAAGATTTGATTATATCCTTAATATCGTGGAATGCAAAGGTCATAGCATGTTGGAAGATTCCTCCGACGTCTTTAAGGACGAAAGGCATTTTCCGGTATGAAAAATTACCCCAAGGAAAAATAAATGTCGTCTTGTGTTGATCCTCAGGTTTAATCTGAATTTTGTTATACCCTAAAAATCCGTCCATGAAAGAAAACACTTTGCTTCCTGCACACTCGTCGAGAATTTGATTGATGAAAGGTGTTGGGAAGTTGTCTTTAGGACAGGTCATGAAATTCCATGCATACACGGATATTTCATTGCTTCTTATTCACATGAACGAGATTGGATATCCATTCAGTCAAGGGAACTGAGTAGATGAAGCCAACATTAAGTAGCTTCTCCACCTCTCCCTTAATAGAAGGGGCCTTCCAGGGATTGACAAATCTAAGATGGTTTTGAATAGGTTTAGCATCTAGATAAGTTCTAATATCATGTTCGACAATATGAGGGTCGATTCCTTACATCTCTTCATATGACCAAGAAAACAAATCTTGAAATTCCTTGAAGAGTTCGGTGCATATCAGGATTTCTTTTGGCGAACAATCTGCTTCGACATGTACGCTTTCAATCTTGTCATGGGTACAAGAGATATCGATCATGACAATAGGAGAAATACTCGCCATATTTCCTTTGGCATAAATACTGTGTGTATCAAGTGGAACTATAGCGTGAGCGACTATCTCACTCAATGTAGATCAAAAATCATCTTGTTCGATTCTTTCAAGCTCTGGGAGAAAATAAGAGCAATGATGCATATCATCCCAAGGTTTGTCAGAACCATTCATGGCTTCAATGATATATTCGTCCGAGGGAAAAGTCCCATCGAGGCAGTCATGTGAACAAGACAACAAAGTGGCCCACATGAGCTTAAGAACGGGATCCTCCTCGTTCGTCGGCAAGGTAACAGGATCTGGATCAGCAGAAGAGTCAAGGACAACTTGATATGCAATCTCCATTGTCGATAGTGGCATGGACATTCCATCATGCGACTAAACTTCACAAGACAAAGTCGAGGAAGGTAAGGTCCAAGGATCACTAAAATAGGAAGTGCGTAAAGGAATGGACCTCTTTTTCGAATTGGGATTACTGGACATGGCGTAAACATGGTGAATCAGTACCATGAAGTCAAAAATATCCGTAAGGGAAGAATACATTCTGGCATCGGAATTCTCAGTTTCCAGCTGAGAATTTTCGATCACAGGGATCGATGGTCCAACAGATGCATTGGGAATATCTTATGCAAAGGATAACTAGTTGATCGTCATGATCTTCCCATCATGAGGAAAACAAACAGTACGGAAGACAGGCGATACGACGAAGACCATAGCATAGGTCCAATTGCATCCTAGTAACAAGTTATAATCAAGAGGCACATCAACTACCTCGACCTCCACCTCTACTATCTTCCCACCTAACTGGATCGGAAAGGCAGGAATAATACCGTGAGGGTGGAAGAAATGATTGTCAAAATCAGTCAACATGTTTGATGATTTAGAAAGATTCGGAGAACCGAGAGATTTCCAACAGATCAAGGACATCACACATGTAGCAGTGCCTTCATCAACAACCACACGTTTGATGGTATACTTTGAGTACCCCACGTGGATTTTGAATTCCGCATGGTAAGGAAAGTGAGGCTTCACATATATGACATCAAACTTGATAAATTTTGAGCCACTGGATTCTAGAGATCCTAACTTAGATAGTAAGGAATTCCGCTGTGAAGGACACTTTTGGAGTACCTCCAAAGCCAACATCACACAAGGCATTTGACCCAGGTCCTCAACAATAGAGTAGTTCTGGGCATCTCTATCATTTGGATTGTGGGTAGAGCACTTGAGTAATCTTTTCGGAATACGAGGTGGTGGCTCTGGTTTTTCAATCTGTAAAGTCGTCTCCAGAGGAGGAGGCGATTCTAGACCAGGTATAGCCTATGAAGAACTATAATCTCGAGATTTAGTGGCTACATGAACTTTCACATCGACCATATTGATACACAAACGGTCGTTGTCTTGCAACGATAGGTTTTGACTCCCACCAGCTGCATTTCCGGCGTTTGAGGAACTCGAGGCCATGTGTTGGTTATGTGGAAAAGGATTCGTTAGCACGGTGGGCAGTAGAGATAATAGCCTCGTAGATTCCACAAGTTTGTTGCATAAATGAGTAAGGTGATCATCTGTACAAATATTACAGGTAAATTTCACCTTACGTCTTTCTTTCTTTCCCTCTCCAACATTATTATTCATATTCTAATCATTACCATTGTCCTTGGATTTATTATTATTTTTCCCACCCTTACGATTATTATTACATCCTTTCTTCTTATTCTCGCCTGGTTGTTGGTTACCATTTGGGCCGGCCGACGATTGCACATAATGTACATTCGCCCATTGAGTGGGGTTGGAAGACACAAATGAAGTTTCCCCTCTTGCAGATTGGTTTAGAGAGAACTCTTTCAAATGGCTTGTCACCGAGTCTGCGGATTTTACATTGGCGGAGCCCACCATTCCATCAGTGTGAGGTTCGAGATTTTTTCTAGGGTCATAAGCTGATTGTGGTGCATCTGGATGAATGTGGTATAACATCCTAGACTAAGTGTATATAATATCTAACTGTTGGGCTTGGAAGATCGCTTCTTCCTTAGTGGTAACCCCAAATGTATTAACATCCTTAGAGATAGGAGGCTGAAAAGACTTAAGGAGCAATTATAAAATAAAGGTCAGGAGTATGGAGGTCTTAATCGACCTCTTATATCTATGCCATTGTTGTATATGATCTGAGATATGAGTGGTTGTGTCCTAGCGTAAAGTCGACAAAATTTATAGGCCAACATCGTAACGAACCGACAATTGGAAGTGGTTAAGGAAGACCAACACCATTTGACTAAAGGTCCCATATTCCCCCCTAGGTAGCTCAATATACCATTTCGCAACAACCCTAATGAGGGTGCATTGAAATAATCTTAACCGAATGGAATCATCATTAAGGGAATTCGAAGACAACCATAGGTGAAAGGTAGTAACGTGATCACCAGGATCCTCACCATTCTTACCTTCGAATTTCAGAATGTCCGAAGGAAGTTTGGTGAGACGGGGGGCCATGTAGGATCATGAATCACTGGGTCGTTCATCAACTTAGAAAATTCTAGCAGATTAAGTGTGGCCAGAAAAGGGAGATGGGGTTGCGAAATCTGGCCCCGAGCTCCCTAGAAATATTGTGTTTGAGGAACTGCAACCCATCCAAGGTTCTAGTAAGAACCATGGAACTGTCTGGGATTGTAAGACCCTCCTCCAGACTGATTCATAAAAGGTTGGTTGGGAATCATTCCAGTAGGAATGTTCTGATTGGGGTTTTAAAAATTTCCCCTAGCCAAATTGGATACAGGTTAGGGGTTGCCCAAAGTGTGAAACTGACCTCCTCCGGGTGTGAATCTGGAGGATAGAGGTGGATTCATCATGCCAAACGTGTTGGTCAGAATCAACACTGAGGAGGTCGGGGTATAGGATGAAACTTGAGCAGAAGCTTGTCCACTAGTTTGGTTTCTCCACCCAAAAGAAAGAGGATTAGACCTAGGGTTAAAAGCAGGAATGTCTCCCATATTAGAAGTTGTTTTAGGGATTTGAGAACCACCAAACCAAATTGGATTATAAGGAGGTGTAGTGCTCCCAAGCCCAATGCTAGCATTAGGGACAACAAATGGGATGGTGTTTGAAAACTACGAAGTAAATTTTGACATACCATAGGAAAAAGGACTAGAGGCCATAGGGATGGACTGAACATTATAGCCCGATGAGTGACCAAGAGACCCAAATGGGTTTGAGGAAAGAGATTGAGCATTCACTATAGGCTGAGACATAGTAATAATACGTGCCTCCGACACTAAAACAATTTTGGTTGTAGGAGTCGAAGGGGTGCCATTAACTATAGTAGGTGTGGCAGTCGAAGGGATCCCAGTGTTCTGAAGACTAGGTTCAATAATCATCCTTGTAGAATCACAAGTCTGAACAGTGGAGGTGTGTGTACCATGTCTAATAACTCTACACCTTTTATAAGGCAAAGACTCGAAATATAGTGGTAACAGTAACAAGCAACGAGACCGACAGAGACACTAGTCTGACTCCATGATAACTTAAGACTCTAAAGACAAAAAATAAATGCTAAGGCCAACTAGTAATCAAATAGAACACCAAAAATAAAATGGCCAATATGCACACAAATGGGGTAAAGTGGCTGAAAGTGGCCTCCCTCCCTAAAGAAGGTATGTCTCGCCCAAGGGGGGCTTGAGACTCCTTCCTAAAGAACGGAGACAACAAAATTAGTTATAAGGGCCCTCATGGGATTACCAACCAGTCAGTCAGAGACCCCAAGAGAGATAATCCTCCATAAAGGTTGTGTGTTGTCCGACCATTATCTTACATAGGGTACCTACAGAAAAACCCCTGCAAGTAACCTATGTGGAACCTAAGTCAAGAAACTAAGAAACAAATGTATAACCGATGCATAGGCGAGAAGTCGTAAGTCAGGTCCACCATATGGGAAGGGTAGCAAAGCCCAAAACCTTGAAAGTACCACCTCTCACGGAGGTAAAGGAACTAGCAAGATCCCTAGATACGAATAGATCCCCAGAAATATCTCTGATGCTAAGAAAGTATCGGGGGGATATCCCTTCAACCAACCTCGTGCAACCTCGTGATTAACTCTGGTGTGAGTGTAGCCTCCTTATATTACCAATTATACAATGGATTTCTCCACTCCCTTTGTCATACACATATGTTGATTTAATTTCCTTGGAGAAGTTTACTCACAAAATCCTATTCCAAGGCACAAAATCCTGAGCTAGTTTGTGCACCCTAGAAAATAAAATCATGACTAATCAATTTTAAATTATAGAGTTAATTTTAGTGGTCGTGCTTACTTGAAAAGGTATGGTAGTGAAACTCATGATGTTATGACTCAACAATAAAAGTAAATATGAATATAATGCAAAGTCCTAACTTCAATTTTCAATGAATGATATGCTTCTAATAACAAATGCAATTTTCAATTTCAACTTTGCAATTCTAAAGTAAAAATGCAATCTTTCTTTACATGCACTAAGCTAATGACAAAGACTCAAAAGATAAAAAAAAATGCCAAGCAATGCAAAATGCCTAATAGTTTTGTATTTTCAATATAAGAAAAATGAAAATGCATGGACTAAACAACAACTTGATATATAAAACTCTATTGTGTATAGAAAGAGATAACTCAAGCAGAATGCCAAAGAGAAAAACACCCAGCCCAATGTACAAGGACAATCAAAATGAAAAGGTGATGAAAAATACTCCACCCAAAAATTCAACCCCAGACAGGTTTCATGTCATCCCACAAGAACTTAACGGTCACTACAGAGACCCAAGAACACTCAAAAAACATCAAATCCCACCCAACAACCACCAAACCCAACAAACAAGAAAAGAAGGCTGATGTACGCGTCTGTTCAAGGAAACTGAGCATATGTACGCAGCTTGCACAAAGACAACACACGCATATACGTGACTGTCAAGAAAAAATCCATGTATATGTTTAAAAAATAAATCTAGGCAAGGGAGAAGGCTGAAAAATTCACACCCAAAGTAAACATAGGTTGTCAAGCAATGATACGACAAGAAACACAATAGGAACAAGATAAATCTAAGGAGAAAAGTACTCCAAACCCTAAGAAAGAAGATTCAATCCCTAATACGGTCGCCAATTCTGCAAAAATCAACTCTATTCTCAAGTATGTTATGTAAACAAATATGCTATCAAGATAAGATAAAAGGCCTACCTCGTCCAGATGTTCGATGAAGTCCATTGTTGAGCACTTGACCCAAAGCAATATACCCACAACTAGTCCTCAACAACCAAGCAAAGCAAGCATATGGTGATAATAAAAGATGTTAGCACATTCAATAGCACAATCAATTAATAAACATGACAAATATGACCATGGAATAATAATTCAAATATTTACAAGATATCAATTGGATGGGAAAAGAGTATTTCTATGTCGGCATGGTTCAAAACCGAGAAACTAATTTCCTTCTAGTTGGGCCTCCACCACTTCAATCCTCCACCAAAGGCAAGCTCATATAAGAGAGACAATGAAGTTCTCAATCAATAAGGGAAGATCTTGGGGGCTGAATACCGTGTTCAGACTTAAAGGACAAAGAGATGCAGACTCAATATGAAGTAGATAATTTCTCCAGAGTAACTTTTCTCTCAAAGTTGAATTATTTCCCCTCCTTCCCATAGCTCGGAATTGACCCATTTATAGCCTTCAAGTGGAACTGAAGGGCTGAGTCGGAATGTTTCTAGTATATGGAAGGCCAAGGATCATAGATCTCTTGTTGTGACATGGAAATCCAACACCATTTTTCATTTTGGGGCACAAATCCCAATGTATGTGGGTTGTAGTGGTGCAGCTTGTGTATACACATGATGTATAGTAGGCAAGGTGCGTACATGTAGAAAAAATGTATTTTTTAGCTCTGGAATTTGCAAAAAGGGATGAAAAGTCTGCATAGGGAAATGGAAAAAGGCCTTCTGTGCAAGATTGCACAGGGTGAGGCAAGTCTTTCTATAACACACTTATGTGTGCAAAGGTCACTAGACCATTTAATATTCTCTATCGATGTAACCACACATTTGTATCACTACCTCAAGGTCACATGGCTCCAAGAAAATCCCTCTTATAAATTAAACCTTGTCCACTAATGAAAAATGTATATTATTTTTTATTTATATATCCTTGCACTTTGAGATAGCCAAATTTATTACAAAGAGTGTAGATAACATACAAAATTACTACATGTAGTGATATACCTCGAGATTGTTTTATTGAATATAACCAATGTCAAATGTAACATGAAGCTATGTGATTTCTCTTTTGATCATTGTACACCAACCTTGTTACATGGTGGTCTTCTTGAAACACCGCAATTCCAAGGTCTATGAGTTGACATAAAAACCTATCGTACCATGCACAAATGTTGGCTTGCCAACATAATACCACCATAAATACCTAAACAAAAATTCATACACACAAGACATAAAATTTGTGCAACTTATCTCGAGGCTTTATCTCTATTGGTTGTCACCAATGTTGTGAATTTAGATATTCTTTTGCTAGAAAGTTGATGGATATAAGTGGTTGTGTTGTGGAGGAATAATGGAGGAGGATCTATTTGAATTTTCAAAGGAAAGAGAGGAGTTCATTCTGAAGTCAATATTCCATACTAGGGATGAGATGATAAATATTTGGAAAGGGATAAGGGAACTTAACAGATAAATTAAAGAAGGTTATAGGGAGGAATTCACTCCAAGGAAACATTAGGAAATGGAAAACAAAATTGAGATATGAGTAGTGATACATGGTGTGGTACAAATCCTTAATGCTATCTTGGGTGAAAAGACTCTTTCGATCATTGGAGGGTCTAGCTGACATAATAATGGAAGGCACAAATGATAGTGCAACATAGGTGATTTATGCAACAAAAGGATCAAGGAGGGGTTTTCATTCAATCCATTGAAGGGAGTCCCTTCTCTGAGTAGCATGAAAGCTTTGGAAAATTCTAAGACTCGATCAAGGTATGGGCTCTATTTTAGTAGTGGAATTGATAGGAGGAATATGCATAGAAGAAGAAAGATCATATTCCAAGGGTATAAACAAAAGGATAAAAACTGGTGTTAGATCATGCCCATGCAAGATGAAGCTTGTACTCTGAGAGGACATGGGTATGGATGAAATCATGAACCTGATGGAAAATCATTGGAAAATTAATTCATGGGGAAGCATGCATCAAAAGACTCTATGAGGATATGGTTGGATATTCTTGGAGAGGTATTCATGGATAGGTTGCAAATTTCATATCCTTGTTAAGGGATAGATAATGTTTGCGTTCAAATAAAAGGATAATCTAGAGAGGGTGGAATCATAGAAGTGGTATTGGGGACATGCATTCATTTACCTACATAGATGGAAATCGGGTTTTAACCCTATAAGAGAGTCTTCATATTGGAAACTTGTTTGGGTCAAATTACTTATGTTGACAATGGAATTTTGGAGTATAGAAGCCTTGAAGATTTTGGGAAATGTGGTAGAATTTGTTTTAGATCTAGAGGATAATTTATTTGCCAATGTGGAAAAAGGGATGGTGAGGTTTCTGATGGAAATTAACATACATGAGGGTTTACCAAAGGCGTTAGAAATATCATGGGGTAAATGAAATTTTACCCAAGTTCTTGATTATTGGGATATTTCATTTAGGTTTTTGAACTATCATGGAGTCAAAGATGTATGGAAGGAATTTTCTAGTTTGTTAAGGAAACAAATATGGAAAGCAAAAGGGAAACCCTTAGATGATGCAAATACCACAAAGATCTATAAGGAGCTAATTTGGAAAAATAATATTAAGCCTAAATGGAACTGGAAAAGGAAGCATAACTTGAGGGGGAATAAGGTGGAGAATATTACAAAGGAATCCAATAGCTAGGAGTTAGAAATCTAGAAGGAGGGCATCCTAGTTCAATCAACAATAAGTCAAAATTAGGTTTTGGGAAAAGGTATGCAAATTATAATTTGATTAATATCTCCCGAACATATTTAAATTTTGTTTTAGAAGAAGAAACCTATTCAATTTTCATTAGCTATTTTTGTTAAAATTCTTGATCTTAAAAGGTCATAGGAGAAATTAAGGAGAGGGAAGAGGCTAGTATCTAAGAATAGGGGCTAGGAAGGTCTCCAATTGAGTTTAATAAGGTAGATACAGAACATTAAAATTCAAATGGAATCCCTACTTCATTGATTAGGGAAAAATAAGTATAGTATTTATATTTTATTTCTAAAGGGAGGATTGAACCTAGATATATGCTTAGATCTAGAAAGGAATCACTCCATAAAGGGGTAGAGGGTGGCCTGGAAATAAATATAGAGTAGCCTTTTCATTTGTTATAAGAAGATCCTTTATGACCTTAGCAAAGAAAAATCCAATACAAAGATCAAAGAAGGAAAACAAATGACCATCAAAGGGGCCCTTAGAGTAAGGAAAGCCTCTAAGAAGTTGCTCCAATGAAAATTATTTCCTTGGGTGTGAAAGCAATAGGGGTTGCCTACAAGAAGTTATCCATCAAGATATGTTTTTCCATTTACAATCAAATTGTCATTCTAAATTAACAAACCATGTGTAATGGAGTAAATACAATAGGTATATTGTCTTCAATATTGAAATATTGGATCTTCAAACCAAAAGACTCAAAAGGAACATCGATGGGGAATGGTAATAGGTTGGAATGAATCCATGGAACTTATGAATTCTACTTTCTTACCCACAATAATATAGAAAGGGTTTTTGGGAAAACATAGAAATGATAGAGGATGTTAGGAAGGATAATGTGATCATAGGAGGAGATATAAATATGACCTCGAAAGTAGGCGAAATATGGGGGGAAGGTGCTAGATTTGATTATCTGGTGGAATTTTTTAACTAGAGTTTTGAGGACTTGCAGTTGTGTGATGTGGAAAATTCATAGTTGATTCCAATTTGGAGGAACTTTTAGAGTGGAAGAGAGATGGTGCCAATTTTTTTGGATAGATTCATGGTTTCAAAGAAGGCTTTGGAAGAGATAGATAGGTTAAGGTCACGAGTTAGAGAATGTGGGGCATCAAATCATCTTTCTGTCCTTATCCAATTGGAAAAACATGACCAAAAACCTATTGGGAACTTCAAATCTTATCCCACATGGCTAGAGGAAGAAGGATAAGTATATGATAGTGTAGACTAGGAAAAGTTATGATCCAGAGTTAGGAGACTCTATAATGTATCAATTTGCAATTTTTTTTTAAATGTCAAGAAAATGGTGCTAGCATGGATAAAGAACAAATACCAAAATAAATAAAAAAGATAATTGAAACAAAAGATCAAATATATTCTATATATGATCTAAACAAGGAAGGAATATCCTATGAGAAAAATAAAATTAATATAAGAAGGATAGAAGGAATAAAAGGAAATATCTTAGATCGAGAGGAATCACAAACTTCTAGAAATATATTGGGAGCCTTGATAGCCCTAATCATTAAAAAAATGAAGTTGAATTCTTAGATGACTACAAGCCTATTTCCATATGTAACTTTGTTTATAAAATGATAGATAAAATTTTAGCAAACACACTCAAGGGGATCTTATCAGAAGAGAAATTTGGCTTCCTATATAATAGACAAATCCATGATGTAGGGGGGAGAAACCAAGAAGGTTTGCATTCAATAAAGGTTAAAACAATGTCGACAATGGTGATGAAGCTAAATCTGGACAAAGCTTATGACAAAGTGAATTAGTTGTATCTAAGGTTGTTACTAATACATATATGAATAAAGAATCAAGTGGTTAGTTGGATTCTAAGATTCCTATCCTCATTTACATCTGTAATATACTTTGATAAATGAATTAGCTTCAAGGTTTTTCTATATATTGATAAATGAGTTAGCTTCAAGGTTTTTCTATGTATCTAAGGGATTAAGGCAAGGTTGACCATTGTCACCTTTTCTATTCTTCTCAATAGCTAAAGAACTAAGTATAATGATAAGATCACGTGGAAGGGAAGGAACACTACAAAATACAAATTTCAGAAATTTATTATTTCTAACTTATTTATTATTTGTAGATAACATAATAATATTTGGTAAACGATCAGTGAGGGAAGCAAAAAAGTACAAGGAAATTTTGGATTTATATAGAAAAGAAATTGGAATCAAAGTAAACTTGAAAAAGTATTCAATGTTCTTTAATGAAGTGGGACATGGAATATAGAATCAATGTAAGAATATTTTCCATTTCTCATTATGCCTTTTTGTTCAATGTTTAAAATACTTAAGATTTATTTAAAGTCTAATAGATATAGGTTTAGAAACTTGGGGTGACTTTATGAAAAAATTGAAGGTAGAGTGACAAATTGGTCCTACACATTGTTATCATGGGGTGGGAGGGTTATATTAGTAAAATATGTTCTTAATAAATAACAGTATATTTTTTTTCCTAATCACATATTTCAATTAGAGAATATTAGAGAAAATAAGAAGAAACTATGATATCTTCTTATGGATAGGGAAAATAGAAAAGGAAGGCACTCCAATAGTCAAGTGGAATAAACTAGAAAGACCTAAAGATGAGGGAGGATGGGGTTTCAAGGAATAAACTAGAAAGACCTAAAGATGAGGGAGGATAGGGTCTCAAGAACATTCATTGGCTTGGTTGGGTTATAGCAATAAAAAAACTTGTGGAGGAAGATAAACAATGAAGGCTTCCAAGGAAAGGTAATGAAGGATAAATATATAGCTCGAGGTTTTGTGGAGGATTGAATTAAGAAATAAAGGAAGGAGAATGGAGGTGGATTTGTGGTATGGAAGGCCCCAATCAAGGATTATCCTCTATTAGGTAAATGGATGAAATGGAAAATTGGCAACAGAAACAAAGTTAAATTAGGGGAAGATCCTTATATGGGATGCTTAGGTAACTTTTAATTATTAAATCCTTTAAAAACTTTACTTGATTCTCTTGAAATATTTATCTTGGAAGTTGCAACAATTGAGGGGTGTACTCAATTGCATCAAGAGTGGTAATTACATAGTTAGTCCTTCAAGGGAATTTAACATAAGAGAGAAAACAATATATTGCTAATCTCAAGCATAGTGCTTTTAAAGATAAAATATGAAGAGGGTGAAATAATATGGTCAAAGAATAAAGCTACTAGAGTGTACATAACTAAATTGGGGTATGAAGTAAGGGTTGAGAGAGAGGAAATTGAAAGGAAATGGCGGTGGAAGGTAATATAAAAACTGAATTATCCCTCGAAGACAAGATTTTTTTATGAATTGCTTTAACAAATAAAGTGTTAAACTAGGATAATTTTAGGAAGAGGACATAGGAAGGACCGAGGAGGTGTGTTCTTTGTAAAAACAATGAAGAATGAACAAATCATTTATTAGTACACTACTAGCTAACAAGAGAAGTGCAGGGAGAGATTCAAATGGGCAGGAGAGTCCATTTTATACAGTGTTAAAGTTGGTGTTTAGATAGGGTGATCTTATATCATATGGCTTTGCCTTGCACAATGGCACAAGATATATGGTTAGCTAGAAACTAAATGATATTCCAAGGAAAAGATTTATTGCCAATACAATTAAGCCATCAGATTACATATGCATATGAAGGGATATAAAAGCTAGCAAAGATAAAACATCCAAAAATCATAAAATTCCCATAAATTGAGTACTGAACAGGTTAGGGATATTTTGATAGTGCAAGTCAAGGGAGATTAAGTAGATGTGGAGTTGGCGGTATTCTTCATTTTTTCATGTCTCATCATATAACATTCAAAGTAGCATTTGGTATAGGTTCAAACAACAAAGCTGAGATGAGTGCCTTGTGGGTACTATTAAAACTTGTTGTGGACAAAATTGTGACAATAACATAGATCTTAGGAGACTCAAAGATGGTAATTGACTGGGTTAATGGAGCTAATAAGGTATAGAACTTAATTATGAATCCAATAATGGAAAAAAATAATTAAAGTTATTAGAAGGTTTGAAGAAAATAATTAAAGTTATTAGAAGGTTTGAAGATATCTCATTCTAGCACATGTACTAAGAGTTGAATGTCACAACATATAAGTTATCAAAAGAAGCATTATCTCTACAACAAGGACACATGGTGACAATGGAAGCAAATGAATGTGGTTCTCTACCAAAATAGACCATAATCCTTTATTAATATTCATAGAAGAGAAGTTTTAAGATTGGGTTGTAGGATCTAGTAATTCTTAAAAAATATAATTTTTTTTCCTTTGTTATTGTAGCTAGAGTATGATGTTAAGTCTTCTCCTTTTTGGAAGACTGTAACATAAATGAATATTATGTTGGATTGTGTCAAAGTATTGTGAGGTTTTTTGATGTAAAATTACAACGGGGCACAATCATCTTAGAATTGATGTTTTTGGTAGAAACAAATCTATTTTTTTCATATTCATTAAGCCTGTTTAGCCATGAACAGTGACTTCGATCCTCAGGAGTGTTGGAAATCAAAATGATTATATATTTTGATTTCTACTTGAGATAGAAAATATACATATTTTTTTCATTGAAAAAGAAAATTGTGTACCAACAAATTCCCAATGTGAATCCCCCTAGATTAGGTGCACTAACTTGTGTCGATGGGTTTACTAGTGGTACCATTCAAAAATGTGGCAAAGCATACCTTAGATATCCCTGTGAAATTTTTCTTGAAAAAATAAAAATCTGTGTTACTTCACATTACGACATTCCTAACTATCCTTTTGAATTTTTAATATTCTCAACCACAACCAATCAAGATTAGACAAGGTCACTTTTCCAATAATTTTTTAATCATCCAATATCCATGTGTGGTGGATTACATCCCATCTCCATGTGTGGTGGCTTATGCATATGCATGTATCCATTCGTGCATGGGTTTCCCAAGACCAAATTAGTCGTTAGAGGTCTTTAAGTCACTAGCCATTGAAAAGTCACTCAAATATCGTTCTTTAGCTTCATTTGTACGTGATGATGAGTGGAGTGTCCACTCAGAACATTAGACGTTTCAAAAAATTAAACACAATTTAATTTAGAAAGCTCAACCGCAATATAACTAACTGTGAAAATATCCAGTCTCAAACAATTTCTTGTTCAATATATCTTTGAATTGCCACATGTCATTGTTAATGTTATTACTTCATTAGGTAAAATTGAGATCTCCACAGCATGGGTTAGGTTGGGTTGTTGAATGGATGAAGTTGAATTATATTTTTTAAAAACAAAATCTCCTCCTCATTTTTATATGTCTCTATGAAGTTTGGAATCTTGTTTTAATGGTTTATAATGACTTATACAACCTCGATATCAAATAATGTGGGTATGCTCATTGTGACATGGTAGATTGGAGAAAATGGGATATTGTGATTACTTTACTTAAAGTTCAAATCACTCTCACTCTGATGACATTTATGTTTGCACTTGTATTTAATGTGTAATTGGAGAAAAGTAATAATCTCGAATTTGAGTAAAGTAATTATTAGTGTAGCATAAAATAGGATAATAAAAATGTTATTGTAAAAATTATTTGTAATATATTATATAAATAATTGTAAAATTATTTATGTCCTCAAGGTGTAGGACAGTCGGTGATGGAGTGTGTTGTTAAGCCACTCCGTGATGTTAAAGTCACCGGTTCGAAACCTGCGGGGACA
>JZKD02S2080815.1:0-11251 GCA_000966675.3 Picea glauca
TCTGAGGAGGTGGAAAGCAAGCTGAGGGATGGGATCTATATGGTTGATAGGCGGGGGGGTTGGTGTAAGGGTGCAATTGAGGAATACGACCTCTAGGAGAGACTTTCCTTTCTATAGCCTAAGATCTTTGAAACATCTAATCTAAAGTTGGATTTTCAAACAACTCTACTTCTCGACGAAACTGGATTAATAAACCAGCCACAAATTTTAATATGAGTACCTCTTCCACATATGTAACATGAAGTAAGAGGCACATCTTGCAGAAGAAGTCTATGTAGCCTTGGAGTCCTCGTGAGTTTTCAAAGTTGGTGCCATTTGATCCATAAGGATTGCACATGCCCAGGTGGGTAGAAGCGATTTTTCAAATCTTCGGAAAGTTGAGCCTAGGTTTTAATGGGTTGCGAAGTAGAGGATCCTATATCATCCCAAATATCTATCATAAATGTCGTCTTTTCTTTCTCTGTATACCACCAAGTTTGTGCCAATCCTTCTAATCTCAAGGTGGAAATTTGGAGTTTTATTTCCCCGCTAAGGCTTGGACATGTATTGAAATAGGTGGATAGGATATGTATCCAAGAATCCACCATTTAACCATTGGTTTTCCTAGCTAATTTGGGTAGTTGGACTCGAGTTTCCAACTAGAAGGGATTTGGATTATTTTGTTGTTGCATTCTAAGTAGCTCATTGAGGACGAAAGCAAGATCTTGGATAGGATTTGATGGGTTGGAATCTAAGTCAACTGCCAACGGATCTTTTCATGGAGGAATTATGAGGCTAGCTGAAGAAAAAAGGCACCCCTAGGTTGCAATGTTGAACATAGGACTCTGTTTTGAGAAGAGAGGACTCAAAACCCTAAAGCAACGGAGCTTGAACTGGTCTAGAGGGAGAGATTTGTACTATTTTAGATCTGTGAAAATCCTCTCTGTGGAAATGGATATGTGGGCACGCTTGGGGATTATGATATCTGTGGAGTTTCTTGCATAAATAATTGAAACCTTAGAATGGGAAAACTCTGGATTATTTCATGGAAACCCCAAAAAATTTGGCTCAATCTTCAAGATCATAAGGTTTTCCATGGATCTTGAGGCTCTGATAGAAATTTATTTTCCCAAGAAGGAAATCTGTAGAAGAATATGACCACACAATCCATAGCTCAAATTCTAACCAAAAACTCTCCTCAAGGGCGCAAATATGAACAGGGGCACACCATTAGTTTGGGTGACCAAGAAAATGGGGATCCAAAATGGGGTGCCTCGAGAGTGTCTAAGAGGTTTTGGCAATCTCAGAGTGACCTCCAGGGATTAGTGGGAGAATCCCAGTGAAACCATGGAAGAGGACGCACTCACTTCATTCCCATAAAGAGGAAACCAACAAAGGTGCAAACCCCAGTTGGTGTGCCCTCCCTTCTGTCTCAAAAAACTTGAAGGAAAATATTTTCTCCCTGAGAGAGTGGCTAGCTAATGAGATAATATTTCTCTCAGAGGTGGAAGCATGGCAAAAAGAGTCACTAGAAGGCATCCATAATGGAAGGCACACTGGTTATTCTTCAAAAAAACCTAAAAACAAAATTGCTATGAATGTAAAATGAAAACTCAGATAAGAAAACAACCAAGACACATAGCTTCAGAAGAAAAAGGTAAGAATGCTTTATTTTAGTCTCGATTCACCTTATATACCAAGGGAACCATTTATTTTACATATATTTAATTCATCATCAAAAGGTGAAGAAGTGGTGTGCCTCGATGATTGACTTGTGTGCCCGAGGTGGGCATTCCCCTAGGTGGCCTCCTTGGTCGAGAAGACAACTTTTTTTGGGAAATATTCTCAAGTGTATTTTGTGACCCAGTTTATCTAAATATAAACATTTGGGGTTGTTCTATGCTAATATTCAATGCTTTGTGTTGTTATTTGGAATTTGTATTTCTTCATAAAATTAAATCATTTCGTTGTACATGTTCTTGTTCTATAATGTGCATATATTCCATCTTCCTATATTTCAGAATATTCTTTGATATACAAAATGTAAAGTCATATATTTTTTTCTTTGTTCCTTGTAGGTTTGAGAAAAAAAATTCGATCCCAAAACACCATTCATATTCAAGCATGGTTTACATTTGAACCACAAATAATCTAGTAAGATACATTAATATGGATACATTTTAAATAAACATAAACAAAATCCCTTTAAACTTGAACCTGACTTTCTCAGGCTCCTCAATTGTCCACAGGTTGATCAATTAGTGGAATGTCAAATCCTCATTTCCATTTATATCTTCACATCAAGAACCGGACCGACGACCGTCCCTTTAAACACTTGGCAAAATATCTCACCGCGACGTCCCAACTTAGCGCTATCACATTCTTATCCCTCATGTTCTGTTATATACATATTGCATCCAACACTTTCGTTGTATACATTTTGCACCCAACAATTTCATCATAAAATATAAAGTATAGAAGATAGAAAATAATGGTTAATATATTGAAATCTGTGATAGATATCCCATTTTCTCACAAGGTCTTTTTTGCATGTTTCTGTAGAAGTTATATACTTATTTAATATACTTGGAAAGAAGTTTGAAGGTGGTGGGCACATAAATACCCATGGAAAGTGGTCAAATGGGCTTCAAAATATGGTGGAAAGGGTTCCCAAGGAGACATAGGGCCCCGACTGTCAAATTGTATATATCAAAACATTTCAGTGAAAAATGTGTAACATGAAGAAGGTGTTCCTTCCATCGTCAAATCAAATTCATTCTTCTTTCACTACTAGAAAATCAGTGCACAACTTTTCTTATTGGCATTAACAAGAAAATAACACATTCAACAATGATTTATGAGAGCCCAACTAACTCCCGGGTTGGGGATTAGTCCTATATTGTCACATCATGAGCCCGATCGAATGCAGTTCCTTTTGACACTTCACCAATTATCTCTCCACGGGGTCACGACGTTGCGCTATCGAAATTTTTTATGCCCTCTGTTATGTGATATACGTATTCAACAACGATTTACAGAATTCTGACCGACCTCTGGGTTGGCGCTATTATAAATCTTTCATCGAAAACTTTCGTCATCTACAAGTGCGTGATATACATCTTTCCCCAAAAAATTTTGTACTCTAGAATTCGACGTGACTTAAATCTATTGGTTTCCTATGCCCCCTGTTCCTTGATATAGATGTTGTAGAAAACAGTTCCATGATATAAATTTTGCACCAAACACTTGCGTCATTTACAATTTGAACCCGTTTATAGAGCTCGCCTACCCGAGAATCCGTGATCTGAAAAGTGGCTAGGCATTGAATGGCTAGTGGTTGCTCGGAGTCATGATATAAAAGAAAAAGAAAATTCAAATTCAAACATGGTTTACATTTGGACCACAAATAATCTAGTAAGATACATTAATATGGATACATTTTAAATAAACATAAACAAAATCCCTTTAAACTTGAACCTAACTTTCTTGAGCTCCTGGATTGTCCATGGTTTGATCTGTTAGAGGATTGTCAAATCCTCATTTTCATCTATATTTTCACATCAACAACCCGACCGATGAGCATCCCTTTCAACACTTGGCCAAATATCTCACCACGACGTCCCAACTTAGTGCTATCACATTCTTATCCTGCGTGTTCTGTTATATACATGTTGCACTGAACACTTACATCACATATATTTTCACCCAACAATTCTGTGATAAAACATAAATTATAGAGGAAAAAAAAGAAGGCTTAATATATTCACATTTGTAATAGATATCCCATTTTCTCGCAAGATCTTTTCTACATGTTTCTAAATTTTTTTATAATTATTGCATATACTTGGAAAGAAGTGCGAAGGTGTCTGGCATAGAAATACCTATGGAAAGCGGTCGGATAGGATTAAAAATAGGGTGGAAAAGGTTCCTGAGGAGACGTAAGGCCCCGACTATCAAATTGTATATATCAGAACATTTCATTGCAAAAAGTCTAACACGAAGAGGGTGTTCCTTCCATCCTCAATTCAAATTCATTCTTCTTTCACTAGTGACGAATTAGTGCACCGCTTTAATTATTGGCATTAACAAGAAAATAGCATATTCAACAATGATTTATGTGAGCCCAAACGACCCCAACTTAGGGAATTGGTCCTATATCGTCACATCATGAGCCTGACCGACCACAGTTCCTTTAAACACTTAGCCAATTATCGCTCTGTGGGGTCACGAGTTAGCACTATCTAATTTTTATTCTCCCTATTCCATGATATATGTATTCAACAACGATTTACGGGAGTCCGAAAGACCCATGGGTTGACCCTATTATAAATCTTGCACCCAAAACTTCCTTCATCTACAAGTGCATGATATACATCCTACACCCAAAACTTTTGTACTCTACAATTTGTCGAAACTTAGCTATATTTATTACTTATGCCCCCTATGTTTCGTGATATACATGTTTCACACAACAATGTCATCATATAATTTTTTCAACAAACACTTGCATCATTTACAATTCGACCCCAGTTATAGAGCCCTCCTACCCAGGAATCCGTGATCTGAAAAGTGGCTATGCATCGAATTGCTAGCGGTCCATTGGAGTTACAATATAAAAGAACAAAAAACCATTCAAATTCGAACATGGTTTACATTTGGACCACAAATAATCTAGTAAGATACATTAATATGGATACATTTTAAATAAGCATAAAAAAAATCCCTTTAAACTTGAACCTGACTTTCTCGGGATTCTCAATTTTTTGCAGGTTGATCAGTTAGCGGACTGTCAAATCCTCATTTCCATCTATATATTCACATCAACAACCCGACCAATGACCTTCCATTTCAACATTTGGCCAAATATCTCATTGCGATGTCCCAACTTAGCGTTATCACATTCTTATCCCGTCTGTTTCATTATATACATCTTCCACCCAACACTTTCATCATATACATTTTACACCCAACAATTCCATGATAAACGATAAAGTATAGAAGAAGGAAAAGAAGGTTAAGCATATTTACATCTGTGATAGATATCGCATTTGCTCACAATATCTTTTTTTCATGTTTCTGGAGAAGTTTTTTACTTATTGCATATACTTGGAAAGAAGTGCGAAGGCATAAGGCACATAAATACCCATGGAAAGTGGTTAGAAAGGCTTCAAAATAGGGTTGCAAGGGTTCCTGAAGAGGCATAATGCCCCGACAGACAAATTGTATATATCAGAACATTTCAGTGCAAAATGTGTAACACGAAGATCGTGTTCCTGCCATCCTCAATTCAAATTCATTCTTCTTTCACTAGTGACAACTCAATGCATAACTTTTCTTATTAGCATTAATAAGAAAATAACATATTCAACAAGGATTTATGGGAGCCCGAACGACCCTCGGGTTGGGGATTGGTCATATATCGTCATATCAACAATTATCCAATTATCTCTCCGCGGGGTCGTGACTTAGTGCTATCGAATTTTTATTCCCCATGTTCTGTGATATACATATTCAAGAGTGATTTATGGGAGTATGACCGACCCCTGGGTTGGCACTATTATAAATCTTGCACCCAAAAACTATGTCATCTACAAGTGTGTGATATACATCCTGCACCCAAAAAATTCATACTCTACAATTCGTTGCGACTTAGTGTTATCGATTTCTTATGCCCCCCTATTTCTTGATATACATGTTACACACAACACTTCCATGATATAATTTTTTCACCAAACACTTGTGTCATTTACAATGGCTAGGCATCGAAAAGTGGCTAGGCATAGAATGGCCAGCGGTCGATTGGAGTCACGATATAAAAGCACGAGTGCAAATGTGAATTGGTGCATCTGCCAATGCGCATTGAGAAATTTTCAGAAAAATGACTAAGTAATGAGAAAGAGAGAGTAGAGTGGAAAAACAAATGAGAATTTGGTTGAGTATCGAAGAGGGAAAAGAAGGTTCAAGATATTCAAATCTGCAGCTGAGAATCCATTTCCTAGCAATATCTTTTCTGTATGTTTCAACTACAGAAAGTGATCAGAAGAACTTCAAAATAGGGGAAGAAGGGTTCCCGAGTAGATGTAAGGATCCGCCTGTCAAATTGTATATATTAGAAATTTTCAGTGAAAAATGTGTAACACGAAGAGGGTATTCATGCCATCTTCAATTCAAATTCCTTCTTCTTTTACTGGTGACAACTCAGTGCACAGGTTATTTTATTTGCCAACCAAAAAAGTATTCAACAACAATTTACGAGAGCTCAACCAACCCCCCGGTTGGTTCTATTATTGATCTTGCACCCAAAACATGTGCCATATACAGTTTCGCGATATACATATTGCACCCAAAACTTTTATTGTATACAAGTTGTCCACATATTGGAACATGGTTTGCATTTCAACCACAAATAATCTATTAAGATACATTGATATAAATACAATTTAAATAAATATATTTAAACTTGAACCTGACTTTTTTCGAACTCGTTGATTGGTCCTATATCGTCACATCATGAGGCCGACTCACCGTAGTTCCTTTCAATACTTAGCCAATTATCTCTCCGTGGGATTGCAACTTAGTGCTATCGAATTTTTATGTCCTATGTTCCATGATATATGTATTCAACAACAATTTATGGGAATTTGACAGACCCCCGGGTTGGCGCTATTATAAATATTTCACCCAAAATTTTTGTCATGTACAATTGCGTGAGATACATCTTGTACCAAGAAATTTCGTACTCTACAATTCATCACGACTTCACACTATCGATTTGATATTCCCCCTATTCTATGATATATATGTTGCACACCACACTTCTGTGATATACACTTTGCACCAAACACTTTTGTCATTTACAATTCGACCTCAGTTATAAAGCTTGCCTATCCGGGAATCCACAATCTGAAAAGTGTCTAGGCATCGAATCGTTAGCGGTCGATTAGAGTCATGATATAAAATCACAAGAACAAATGTGAACGGATGCATCCTCCAATGCGCGCATTGGGACATTTTCAGAAAAATGGCAAAGTAACGAGAAAGAGAGAGTAGAGGGGAAAAATGGTTGGATGGGCTTCAAAATAGGGTGACAAGGGTTCCCAAGGAGACATAAGGCCCCTCCTGTCAAATTATATATACATTTTGATTATACTCATGATAACTTAGTGCACATGTTCTTTTATTGGCATTAACAACCAAAAAACGTATTCAACAGTGATTTACGAGAGCCTGATCGAACCCTGGGTTGGCACTATTATAGATCTTGCAACCAAAACTTGTGTCATCTACAGTTCCATCGAATACATATTGCACCCAAAACTTTTTTGGTCTATAATTCGTCCACATATTGGAACATGGTCTACATTTGGACCACAAATTATCTATTAAGATACATTAATATAAATACACTTTAAATAAATATATTTAAACTTGAACCTTACTTTTTTCGAACTCGTCGATTGGTCCTATATCATCACATCATGAGCCCGATCGACTGTAGTTCCTTTCAACACTTAGCCAATTATCTCTCTGCGGGGTCCTTCCTTAGCGCTACCGAAATTTTATGCCCCATGTTTCATGATAGGCGGGTCCGTTCGCTTATATCCCCCAGGTAGGCGCTATTATAAATCTTTCACCCAAAAAATGTGTACTCTACAATTCGTCGCAACTTAGAGATATTAATTTCTTATTCCCTCATGTTTCATGATATACATGTTTCACACAACACTTCTGTGATATACATTTTGCACCAAACACTTCTATCATTTACATTTCGACCCCATTTTCCAAATTTTACCTTGTAAGCTGCTTTGCATGGACTACGCTGCCACACAACACTTGTTTATACATGTTTCTTTTTTTGTTCTTGATGTGTTAAAAAAATGTTATATTTTTTAGAAGTGCATTCAAAAGATAAAGTTAAGTTAATTTATAAAATAAATTAAAATGTATATTGGTAAGTAAATGCAATTGTAAGTAATTATTATAGCATGTATTGAGAGTAGTTAAGGAATATCACCAAAAGGATTTGGTTATTTTAGACATGAAAATCTAGTCAAATACCATCTTTTCCAAATGAAATTGTTCCTTTATGTCTTTAGGAGATTAAGTCCACTTTTAGGACTCTAGGATTGAAACTAGATTTTGATTTGTCGACATTAGAACCAAATTTAAGATGTCCATAAATAGTCTACTAAGATTTTTTTCTAGATGAAAATTATGGCTAATGTATAGTTTCTCTTGAAAAATCTATGTTTTTGTCCAAATAGCATGTGGGTTTGGAAATTAAATTCTTTTTTACAGATATTGTTACATCGAATTAGTCCATGTTTGTTAATTATTAACTTTTAAAATTAGGTGAAGAGAATAATGAATTTGAGTTTTTTAGTGTTTCATTTTTATTACAACTACATGTTTTTAGGAACGCATAATGCTAGTTAAAAATGGTGAGGCTCACTAGGGTATCTTTTTCAAGTTGCACATGAATATTTTTTGTGCATAATTTCACTCAAATTTGATATCCAACATACACATGAACCATCCAAAAATTTGCTTTTGAATTGTGTCTCCACCACCAGTTTTCCAATTTCCTTTTGAGGGTGTTTTACTCATAGAGTCTATTGATGAGGTTTCATTTATCCGTATTGTTCTCAATTCATTCAAGCCTCACATAGTATTTCAATGACACTCAAATGACCTTGTATTGTTCTAGTCATTCAAGCCTCACATAGTGTTTCAATGACACTCAAATGACCTTGTACTATTCTAGGCATCCCAATTCAAGTTCACTTCACATTACGTCTCTTGATGAAACGAATCCTACAATTTCCTTGTGCACATCTCGCCTCTATGTAGGCTTAGTGATTCGAGAACATACTTACTCTCACTACTATGTGGCTTTAGAATATATTTAAACTTTTAAATCTTATAGAGGATGGTTTATTTTCCCTAAATTCACATGGGGTTTCAAATCACTACTACATATGGGATGATTATTCCATGAAAATTTTCCACGCTTCAACTAGTTTAATATTTTTTTTAAACAGGGCAGACTTTTCGTTGCTATTACCATGAAAGTTCGTCGCAATATCAATGAAAATCTTATTTAAATCTAGTTGGGATTTTCATCACTATAGTGATGAACTTTCGTGGCAATAGTGACGGAAATTTTTCCTATTTGATTGGTCGGTGTTAACGGCTAGTTGACTATTTTATCTATATATACGTGACTTTAAGAGACTTTGTGACACAATTTCTATAGTTGTGACACTGTTCTTGGCTTTTGTTTGAGATGTTTATTTTTTCCGTCACCCACCGGTTGAACAAATCCAATTCTTGATCTATTAGCTCGGATTTTGAACTTCCAAGGTTAGTATGTTATTTTTTATTTATGTACTCATTTAACTTGTAATTTTTTTTTTCAAATGTCCAAATTTCATTTAGCTTGTTTTTTCCTTGATAATATATTATAATATGTGTAGTACCATATCTCATGTCTTTGGTTTTTGGATCTAGTTAGTATATTCTATGGAAAAGGGTATGTGGATTCCATAATATTYTAGGTTTATGGAATCCACATAYCCTTTTCCCTTCAATTGTAGCTATAATCTCTCTCTCTCTCTTCATTGATAAAGATATGGAATTGCTCTTGAAACTCAACCCTTATCGGTGAAATGGTAGTAATTAATTGCCATTTTTTTCTCTCTTTTAATTTTTAAGACCTAACAAAAAAAATCAACAAATCTTGATTGAAGCTTTGATACTACTTGTTACATCCCTAGTACCCAAAAGGGATCACACTTGCATAAATTGAAAATAATATAACAGTGACAATAATGGTTTGGATACTTGCACACCTAATGGTTGGCAGCTAACACTTACTAATTCAATTAAATGAAGGAAGAAATCTCCATCAATAAAATATTGAAGTTTATTGTTATATTGGTAAATGATAAGTTATGGTATATATAAGATAGGGAGGAAACTCAAGTTTATAACAACAAGGGTAATAGCTGTAATATATTGTAACATTTCCCTCTTCCACATAAATTATTTTCTATCCTCAACATTTCCCTCTTCTGCACATAAATTAAGAGAAATATTAATAACATTTCCCTCTTCCGCATAAATTCTTTGCTATCCTTAACATATTGTAATAAATAATGGGTAGGTTGGCATTAGTGAAAAGATAGCCTGTTGATATTACATATAATTATTAATGTACGAGAGATCATCCATTATTTAAGCATGCAAAACAAAACCCAAGACTAAATATTGTGGTTGACGTGATCGGGTCTATGTTCAATACAAAGGAGCTTCATATGAATGAAAGCATTCAAACGACGGCGCAACAATCTCCAAAGAAAATAAAAAATATAGGTGCTGGCGCTGTCCAGCTATATGTTCTTTCCTCCACACGCTGGCTCACTTGATGACGTCGTAGATGCTCCTGCATCACATTGCCAGAATGAATTCTCAGAACAAATTTTACAAAACGAAAATGCCAATACACTCATTACCAAACGGAATTATCAAAACTAAATTTTACAAAAACAGAATGCCAATACACTCATTGCCAGAACTCATTCTCAGAACTAAATTTTACAAAACGAAAATGACAATACACTCATTGCCAGAACAAATTTGACAAAATGAAAATGACAATACATTCATTGCCAAAACAAATTCTGAGAACTAAATTTTACAAAAACGGAATGCCAATACACTCATTGCCAGAACGAATTCTCATAACTAATTTTACAAACGAAAATGCCAATACACTCATTTACAGAATGAGTTCGCCATTACCAAAAATTTGATCTATAAAAAGAAATTACATAGGTATTATATATATATATATATATCCTTTTTTTTTCCAATGCACCTCAACAACATGAGCCAAAATAAAAGCAGTCCATCAACAAAACCACACAGATTTAAACCAAGTAGTTTTCATCTCACAAGCCAATATAAAAATGCTGATAACATTAAGAGAGGGCCAAGGTCCTAATACCTTCTATCATGCAAAATGAAAAACATGTTGTTGCCTCATCGCCTGCTTCGGGTGATGTCCACGTTCTCTGTGCAATCCTGCTCGCTGACCGTGGAGACTACACCGGTACCTCCCCGCCAATGCTAGGGGTACTCTACTTACCCGTGAGCCCCCCAAGCCACAAAGGAGCCACACAATATCTAGATGGTACGTCTAGCTCCCATCTCGCCTCGCAAGGTCAAGCTACCATTCCTATCCGAGATAGGAAATCCCAACTCCCCA
>JZKD02S2080815.1:115327-151488 GCA_000966675.3 Picea glauca
TTTAATAACGTGGGTCCAAAAGCAATTACCACAAATTCATAATGTCCATATTGTGTTCGAAAAACTATTTGATTGATATCCTCATCAGGATTTGGTTATAACCAGATCTTAAATCAATGTTAGACAATAGTTTTAAATCAATCTTGAGAATAGTTTTTCTCCTCCCACTTGGTCAAATCGATCATTAATTCTTGGTAAATGATACTTATTTTTTATTGTCATTTTATTTAACTATAGATAATCAATACATAGTCAGAACGTTCCATCCTTTTTCTTGACAAATAAAACTGGTGCTCCCCAAGATGATACACTGGGTTTGATATATCATTTGTCTAGTAATTCCTATATTTGTATTTTTAAATTAGGAATACTAATTCTTTATGGTGCTTTTGATACAATGACAACTCCGAGTATTAAGTCAATAGAAAAGTCTATCTCTCTTCTAGGATGCAATTTTGGTATTTCATCAACAAAGACATCTTTAAAATTTCTTAAAACATCACAGCCTTCTAATTTTTGTTTGTCATCCTCACTTAATATATTCATTACTTGAATTTCATACAACTCACACCCCTTTCTTATGCATTTCTTAAGCTACATGGATCATAATTGACTTACCGAGACTGATTTTTTTAACCCTTGAAATATTCTTTTTACCTTATTTTCGTCTTGATAAAAAATGATTTTTTGTTGACTTTGACTTTGCGTGATTCCAACCAATCCATACCAATAAGAATGTCATATGATCATAAGGCTAACACATTTAAGTTAACCAAAATATTTTATCATTTATTCCTATATCACAATTAGAAATATATTATGATACTTTCATTTATGTGCCAATGGCCAATTGTACTAACTAAGACTTAGGGTGTTTCACCTTTTCTAGCTTACATATTTCTACTAATAATGGGGTTGTGTAACTCAAACTTTCAATGGGTCTATTACTATAGAAACTTGTTTGTTTTGTATCTTACCTTCAATTTCTACTACAATAGATTGATGATCAATTTGTCAACCTTCCAAAGAAGCATTAATTATGTCTATGTATTTTCCCATATCTCCAACTATAGATTGTGAACCTCCACACTCCCATCATTTCAATGGTTCTCTCAGACTTTTTACAGTCTTCTTAAATGCCAAATTAATTGGTTTGTTTCCTCCTTGAGCTTGTTGTGTACTATATGGATAATCATTTCGTTGGAATCCTTTTGTCATATTGAGAGAAGAAGTTGGTTTGAGCCATTTCTTAGGTTGATTTAGTTTATATTTCTTTTTTCCCTTCCATGCTTTAGGAGTTTCATATCTCTATTTATATTGTTCATAACACATTCTAGCTTTTCTAAGCACTTCGTTCAAATATTTAGGATTATCAATTTCAATTATGTATTTATAAGACTTTAGTAAATAACTTAAAAACCTTTGAATTTTAACTTTATCCTCCTTAATATAGGGAAGGAATCTTAACAGGTCTAAAAATTTATTATTGACATTTTAGTATTTCTTTCATAGTAACTTTCTATAGATATAGATACAGTTTTTTAAAATACTTCTTAAATTCTCACCACTTCATTCTTTTCTATTTTAATCCTTTTGCTAATTTCATATCTTGACACCAATGCTAGCCTTCCCTTTTATGTTATAAATGGTCATTCTAGTCTCAATGTAGTTTTGCATTAATTGAGGTTACAACACAAAGCTCAAGGAAATCTCCCACGTATGTGTCCTCTTGATTTCCTAACGCTGGTTTACTACTACTACCTAGTCTATGCTCGTCATCTCCAAGCACTATCCTTCACCTACTCTACGTATGAGAGTGAGTGGATAGTTAACCTAGGACCGCAACGTGTATATGGCCAGCGTTTTCTATTCCACTATCATTTAGTGGTGTTATTTCCGTGCTATTTAATGGTTTTATTCCACTATCATTTAATGGTTTTATTTCCTTGCTATTCCACTATCAAAACTATTCCACTGTTACACCCGTTACATTCCCGTGACACAGCAATCCATCACATGGCTTCGCATGCTTGTTTAGACATTGCATCAAAACTATTAACGTTAAGTGGAAGTTATTTGGAGTATTGCGGTTATTCGCTTGAGAGAGATACTGCTAGTTTATGTTTTCCTTAAGCATGTCACTGGTTTATTCCCATGAGGTTCATGGCTGTCTTATTTAGTGGTTGTCATGAAGTTAAACATAAAATTCTTTCAAACTCTAAAACCTCGTCCCATCTTCTCAGAAATAATAATGTAGTCCAATTTTATCTTACCTCTTCGATTAATCTGTTATTTCCTATGTAACTATGTCGTCTTCCACGTTTGTGGAGTATCGGAGATACGAGGAAGATAGAGTTCGTCCTCCTTACTACCCGACGTCGGAAGAGGTATGCGGTTTTATTCTGTCTTCTCAACATTCTATACCAAAAATTGAATTAGTTTCATCCTTAATGTATACGCTATTTTATTTGAACATTTATTAAAAATTATATTAAAAATTATGTTTATATTACTTTTGTATGATTATGTTATTGCCATTTATTCTCTTGAGTTTGGAACGAATAATCTGTGGAAAACGGAGGCAGTTCGGAATTTGGGAAAAACCTAAAAGACTTGTCTTTGTACAAATTGTTTGAGAGTTACGCCTGCGAACAAATATAAGGTGCGAGAAATGCTTAAGGCTAAGATCTTTAAGGAAACAGCGCCTCCGAACAAATATAAGGTGCGAGAAATGCTTAAGGTTAAGATTTTTAAGCAAACAGAAAGTAAGCTAAAGTGCTACAGCATAAATAACAAAATCTTGATTCAATGAACAGCTAGTAGAAGATATGAATCAGACGAGTTTACGAACTCAATAAAAAACAGAGTATCGACGGAGAGAAAACCTTCGAATACAAAATAGCAACTTCAATTCAATGTGCTTTCAAGATACGTCAATTACAATCCGTTTCAGGTATTTATATAAACACTAACATAAATTCCCTAATTAATAAGATAGAACAAAAGCTGCCCCTTGGATCTTAGAAAAGATTTAATTATGGTGGTGATGGTATCTCGTTGCCTTCAAAGGTTAAGGCGTCATTTAGGGCAAACCAATAAAACGATGCTTGATCCTCGAGTCTTGAAGGGTCAAGACGGCCACGATGCGCCATTATTTAGGCGGTGAAATGATTACTACCTGACATAATCCCCACTCTCAATTTACTGAAGTTACCTTGAGTAGTACTAACTTTGCCTTTAGTTATACCACGGAACTTGTAAATCTCGTGATTCAGAAACCAAGTTGATTCTGGAAAAACCGGAGGTCAATCGGAGTTTGGGATTCCGTGATAACAAATGCTAGACATCAAAAAACAAAACACCACGTGAATTGCCGAATGGCCAAATGCAAATAAATTGTGGACCCAACACTTCGGGGTCTCACTGTTTACAAACACCCAACGCAAAAAGAAAAAAATGCAACAACTAATCCCGAATAGTGAAACGCAAATAGGCTTTGGGCCCACTACTTCGGGTTCCGAATTTTTGAAAGTAAAGAACTTCACACCCCTTTTAACAAGTAAACTCCGAAATGTGAAAAACCTTGAATCACTATGTTCAAAATTAATGTGAGACCGGGTTCGCAAAATGGAAGAACCAAGTAATTACTGTGTTTGTTCAAAAAACGAATTTGATCAAGAAAATAAAACGAGTTTACAAACTCAATGGAGAACAAAATATAAATGGAGAAAATACCTCCTAAATGCACACTAGCGACTTCAATTCAAAATGTAACCCTTCTCAGATCTCTCAAATTACAATCCATTTTCCATTTATACAAAAACTAACAATAATTCCCTAATTCAAAAACTGCCATTAGATCTTACAAAATATTTACTGGCGGTCACCGCTAACAAATCAACAGATGGTGTCTCGAGTCTTGAAAGGTCAAGCCACTGATTTACCATTTTCGTAGAGAGGGTGAAATGATTACATCCTAATATACTCCCTCTTTATCATTTCAGAGAAAAACAAACTGAAAATATGTAAAACAAAATTGTTGTAAACAATGCATTACAGCGTGGAGACCCCAATATTTCTTTTATGAATTTTAAACAATTCATTTCCCAAAGGCTTCGTAAATATGTCTGCAAATTGTTCTTCAGATCTGCAGAACTGAACAAAAATCTCTTTACCAGTTACCATCGCTCAAATGAAATGATACCTTGTATCAATGTCCTTACTCTGTTTGTGAAAGACGTGATTCTTTGACAGTGCAATGGCAGATTTATTGTCACAGACAATTTGGGTTGCATCATTCTGGTCATTCAATAATTCATTCAAGACCCTTCTCATCTACACAGCTTGAGATGCAGCTGTAGCTGTTGCAACATACTCTGCATCAGTATAAGATAGAGTCATAATGGGCTATTTCTTTGATGTCCAAACCACTCCTCCAAATCAAAGACTGAACACATACCCAGATGTGTTTTTCCTGTCATCAATGGAACATGCAAAATCACTATCAGTACATTTGATCAACTCAAAGTTTAAAATTGATGTGTATTGGTTACCAAAGTAAGTTGTTCCAGCAACATATCTCAGGATCCTCTTTCTTTCTTGCAAATAAGTACTCTTCGGAGTCTCCGTGAATCTCCAAATCAAAATTATAGGAAACACGATATTAGGTATGGTTGTTGTTAAGTACATAAGGCTTCCAACCAACCTCTTGTATAGAGTTGGATCAATATATGATCCCTCATCAAACATGCTAAGTTTAAGACCAGTTTCCATAGGTGTTGCAGTTGGTTTACAATTCAACATTCTAAACCTTTCCAATACTTCATTTGCATAGTTAGTTTGACAAATGAAAATTCCATCATCAGATTGATCCACTTCAATTCCAAGAAAATACTTCATCAATCCTTAATGATTCATCTCAAACTCTGTTTTCATAGCATTTTTAAAATCATCTACAGATAGATCTCTAGTAAAAATTAGGTCATCAACATACAGACATACAATCAAAATTTTACCTTCCTCATTTATCTTTGTATACACAGTTGGATCACTTGGACTTCTGTTGAATCCAACACTAATCAGGTATTCATCAATCCTGCTATACCATACTCTGGATGCCTGCTTCAATCCATATAAATCTTTCCTTAACTTGTAAAATTTATCTATGTGCTTATCAATCTCATAACCTGGAGGTTGTCTTACATAAACCTCTTCTTCCAAACATCCATTCAAAAATGTAGACTTAACGTCCATCTGATGCATGATCCATCTATTTTAAGCTGCAATAGATAAGACCGTCCTCACATTGTCAATTCTTGTTACAAGAGAAAATGTTTCATTGTAATCAATACCAGGTTGCTGACTAAACCCCTAAGCTACAAGTCTTTCCTTGTACTTTTCAACTTCACCATGTGCATTCAACTTAGTCTTATAAACCCACTTAACACAAATGCTCTTCTTACCTTCAGGTAAATCAACAAAATCCCAAGTGCTATTTATTTCAATCGAATAAATCTTCTCATCCATTTCTTTTATCCAAACATCCTCTTTAGCAACTTCATTAAAACATACAAGATCACATGCCATTAATGCAAAATTTGAAATCTGATCTATTTCTTCATTCTGATCATATAATTCTCTTATGCTTCTAGTCTTCTAACCTTTAAATATGTTTCTTAATGAAGCTAAGGTAGGATTCGATTCACTACTTAACCGTGAATCTGTTTGATGTACACCATGTCCATACACCATGTCCAGATGGCTCACCACGCTCATGAGTTCTTGGCATTCTAAATTTAGATGGGATGAAATCTGGTGCTTCCCTTGTAGGACTTCTTGCTCCAGGCATATGTGCATGTGGAAACAATTGTCCACCTCTTTCATCCTACTCAGCTCCATCATCATCTTCACGAGGTAACACATCTCCCTCTGAAACAGATTTATCAATACATCCATCTGAGGCTTCCTCTTCTTTAAATTGAACATCTCTGTTGATTACATACTTATTAGTGATGGGATTGTAGAGTCTATATGCCCTATACTCTTCACTGTATCCAACTAAGATATATCTTTCGCTTATATCATACAAATTCCTCCTCATTTTTGCAGGTACATGCATAAATGCAACTCATCCAAAAATTTTGAAATGAGAAACATTTCAAGGCTTACCATCCCAAGCTTCCTGAGGTACACAATCCCTCAGGGTTTTGGTCGGATTTCTATTCAAGATAAAAATAGAGAAAAGAACTGCATCTCCCCAATATTCATTTGAAATATTCTTCTCTTTCAACATGCTTCGAGCCATATCCACGATGGTCTGATTCTTCCTTTCATCCACTACATTCTACTGTGCAGTATATCAAGCAATAAACTACCCTTTAATTCCATGAAAATCACAAAATTCAATGAATTCATTAAGTTTGTATTCACCTCCTCTGTCAGACCTTAAAATGTTAATGGTTTGACCACTCTCATTCTCAACCATAGACTTAAACTTCTTAAAAATATCAAAGGCTTCAAATTTTTGTTTCAACAAATACAACCAAGTCTTTCAATTGAAATCATCAATGAAAGTCATAAAATAAACAGATCTAGTTAAAGAAGGTGTTTGCATAGGTCCACATAGATTTTGTGTGGACAATTTCCAATGGAGCTTTTTCTCTGTAGGAAACACCTTAAACAATTTTTTCTTGTGATGTTTTGCAAGTATGCAGCTCTCACAAGAGCTTGCAGGTTGTTGAATACAAGGTAACCCATTTACCATATGTTTCTTCTGTAACATATCTAAGCCACCAAAATGTAAATGACCATATCTCAAATGCCATAACCAATATTCATCTAAACTTCCAACTTTATAAACATTCAAAGAACCATTTAAATCATTTCTCATAACAAGTGGAAACATCTTATTCTTGGTCATCTCTACTTTTCCAATCAATTGTTTGCTGGGAAATTTATCATAGATTGTACATACCTTGTTCTTAAAGAACACTCTATACCTTTTCTCCATCAGTTTTCCAACACTAATAAGATTGCATTTTAGACCAGGCACAAAATAAACATCATCAATATTTCTTTGATTATCCTTAGTGTAAACCGTAACTACACCTTTACCATTAACTGTAACCTTACAATCATTTCCCAGCTTTACTTCAGACTGAATACTATTTTCAATAAATGAAAATAAATCATTATTACGAGTCATGTGGTTACTACAACCACTATCCAAAAACCAAATATCATTTGCACTTTCCTGAGTGAAATTTACAGGTAAAAAACACAGGATTTTGATGATCCTCAGACTCATTTGTAATATGTGCAGACTACTTTCCAGCATCTGCCTGTTTCTTCCATCACTTGTTAGCAAAATGCAAAAACTTCTTACAATAATAACATTGTTCTTTAGTTTTATCATACCTGTTATTTTCTTGCTGCAAGGGTTTGTTGTTGTTCCCTGTTAAATTAGGAGGATTCTACTTGGACTTCTGCTCAGACTTTGATTCATCTCTGTTGTCCCTACAACCATAAAATCGACCTCCTGTACCATGAGTATGAAACCTTCCTCTGCCTCTACCTCTGGTAACATGCAGTTGGGATTTGAAAGCTTGCTCGAATGATCCTTCTTCATATCTAGATATCCTATATTCATGAGTAACAAGGGAACGAGTTAACTCATCAATCTGCATTTGACTTAAATCTTTAAATTCCTCTATGGGTACAACTACAGGTTCAAACTTCTTGGGTAAACTTCTCAGCACTTTCTCAATAACTCTCTTATTCTCAACATCATATCCATATTGTCTAAGATGGTTCACAACACTCATCACTTGAGTCATGAAAGTGTCAACACTTTCATTATCCTTCATCTTTAGATTTTTTAAGTCCCTTCTCAAGTTCTGCAACCTAACTGTCTTCACCTTAGACACACCTTGATAACAGGTTTCAAGGATGTCCCATGCCATCTTTGAAGATACATCACTAGAAATCTTTGTAAAAATAGATTCATTGAATCATTGCTGGATTAATCCAAGAGCCTTATTATCCTTTTTCCTGTTTTCCTTTAGGAAAACATGGTTAGCATTAGAGAGATCCAATTATGCTGCTACATCAGTTGGCTTGGCATAACCATCAATAACATAGGTCCATAAATCCTGAGAACACAAAATAATCCTCATTCGAATATACCAAGAGTCATATGACTTCTCTCTCAAGATAGGAATCTGAACCTGAGAAGAACTACTACCAGATGTAGCCATTTATATAAAATTTGAAAGAAATTAAATAAACTTTCACGCAGGAAAAACAAGAAGGTAAAATTGGGGACCAACAGGAATTATCTGCACTGAACTGAGCAATGGCAGGATAGACTGCAGGCTCTGATACCAAATGTGAAAAATTGGAGGTCAATCGGGGTTCGGGATTTGGCGATTACAAACTCCAAACACCAAAAAACCAAACACCATGTGGATTGTCGAATCACGAAATGAGAATAAATTGTGGGCCCAGCAGTTCAAGGTTTCAGGGTTTACAAACACCCAATGCAAAAATAAAAAAATGCAACAACTAATCCCGAATCACGAAACATGAATAGGGTTTGGGCCCACTACTTCGAGTTCAGAATTTTTGAAAGTAAAGAACTTCACTCACCTTTTAACAAGTAAACTCCGAAATGCGAAAAACCTTGAATCGCTATGTTCAAAATTAATGTGAGATTGGATTTGCAAATGGAAGAACCAAGTAAGTGTTTGTTCAAAAAATGAATTTGATCAAGAAAATAAAACGAGTTTACAAACTCAATGAAAAACAAAATATAAACTCAGAAAATACCTCCGAAATGCACACTAGCTACTTCAATTCAAAATATAATCCTTCTCAGATCTCTCATATTACAATCCATTTCCCATTTATAAAAAACGAACATTAATTCCCTAATTTAAAAACTGCCCCTTCAATCTTAAAAAATATTTAATTGAAGTAGTGATGGTATCTTGTGGCCTGCAAAGGTTATTTAATTGAAGCGGTGATGGTATCTCGTGGCTTGCAAAGGTTAAGGAGGCCACCGCTATCAAATCCACCGATGGTGTCTCGAGTCTTGGAAGGTCAAGCTACCGATTTAACATTTGCAGAGGCGGTGAAATGATTACATCTTGAGAGAATGGTTATCTCATTCTACTTAAATGAAGTTCCCCTCTATGATTTAAATTTCTCAAAACAAGTCCATTGTTATCGTCCTAACATTCCTTTGTCTTTACATAAATTCGGCTTTAATACACTATATAATTATGCATTGAGGAAGATTTGTATGGGTTTTGTTTTTAATTTATATGTTGTCTCGTCCAACATAATGTAAGATTTGTTTTTATCTCAGAATTTCGCACTTAGTAAAGATTTGTGAATCGTCAGGTTTGGGATTTCACAGCGAACTTACTCTCAGTTTATTGTCTGTGCAAACTCTATATAAGGGTACATCTATCTTTTGCATAATTTCAAATAATTATTGTAGATCTAAGAATCCAATAATTATGAAGATAAACTACCGAATATTTCATAAGGAAATCCGATTATTTGCTTTGTACAATTGATTTATGATTTCACTTTCATAAAAATTAATTAGAATCTGCTCATATTTTAAGTGTGATCTCTATTTATTTTAAAGATTGTCTATCAGATTAATGTGTGAATCTATACACATAAAGATTAATGATGGGCCTTTTATGCAAGGACTCCTCAGGATTTCATGCCAACCTATCCCCTCTCAGGAGATCACCCAAGAATGTTATTTTCGAACTTGATAACATCATGCTCACAGTATAAGTAATCATTTTAGGTTAAAAAATTATGGTTTGATTCTCAGTTTTTAAAACCATACTGACTAATACAATTTTAAGTAATCATTTTAGGTTAAAAAATTATGGTTTGATTCTCAGTTTTTAAAACCATACTGACTAATACAATTTTATACCCAATTTTCAGGTTGTAAGCTTTGTAGATCCGGAATCTAGGAGAGGGATAAGAAAGGTATTTGAGTTCCTTGCCTGGGCTCTTTATAGCGGAAGTCAAAGATGTCATTTTTACTTAATATATTTAGAGTTGGAATTTCCATCACTGTACTATTCTAAGGAAAAATATATTATTTCGTAGTTTGGAAAACTCATTATATTAACTGAACATATACTAGTACAGCAACAAAATAGCTGCTGGTGAAGGCCAAAATGATGAGAAGATGAAATGAATCTTTAAAAGAATATATTAAATTTTATTGTCTATTAACAAATAAATTGTTGGGCTTCATTTATCTGTGTTAATATTTTAATTTCAGTTAATCACTTACCTGCCAATCAGTTAGCTATCAAAGTAATTTTTAAATATGATTAGGTAAATGTAAAAGAGCAACGCCGACACACTCATAAGATGAAAAGAATCCTTAAAAGAATATATTAAATTTTAATATTGATTAACAAATAAACGGTTGAGCTTCATTAATTTATGTTAATCACTTAGGTGGAAATCAGTTAGCTATCAATGAAATCACAGCCATTTATTTTGTGTGACTACTAAGAATATTCCACCCATAGTTAATCATGTCCATAGAAAACTTATTAAGCACTAAACCCCTATTAAATCTGCCCATTGTCAATAGGTATACGCCTTTCCTCATAATTAAGCACTAAACCCCTATTAAATCTGCCCATTGTCAATAGGTGTACACCTTTCAGCGTAAATATCTTACATTTGAAAAAATGTAAGCAAAATATCGTGCATAAGATTTCATATTATTGCTAATATAATTCTTTCAACAATTCACTGAACTTTTCTTTATATCTCCTGCCTGATTTAGACATTTCATAAAATAGACAAATAGAATTAGAACTAAACTATTTCTATGATCATAGAATAATCCCTGCAATAAACTTTATGTGATTTTTTCCATTCTGATCCTGCTGATTCATTATAGCATTCAGAAATAAGGAAATAAATTCTATAAAAATTCCATTCTGATCTTACTATATCCTTTGTAGTGTTGAGTAACAAATATGTTAGTTCCTAACAATTATACAATAAAATACTAATATCATGACAGTAATAAGTATAAAAGAAACTTGGGAAAACATAAGGAATTTACTAATATTGTGTTACTAATATTATAGATGTAATATTCAATATTTTTACTATAAGGATTCATATGATCAATGACCTGTCTACAGTCTATGGTTTCACCCGATAGACATGTCAAGTCATGAGCATAACTAGGAGACAAAACATACGAAGAATGGTTGAATCAACCACCTATTCAAGTTTGAATAAGTCTCAAGTCATCATTTCAAATATTCTACCTTAACACTAGTTATCCACATACTTAGGACAAAGGTAATGATATAGAGATTGGTATGGTTGATATCTTATAGGACACCCAATCCATGGAGGAAACATTCCCACATCCATACCAACAAAATGAACTAGGGTCGTAGATACCTTCTTCAGAAGCCTAAAATATACTTCCACCACCCCTATATTTGTTCAAAATGGGTTAAGTTCTACCTAAATGGGGATAAAAATATTAGTATACAAGTTGAAAGAAATGTACAATATGTCATATGTTTCTTGACACTTTTGAGGTTACAAACCATTAAGTCACCAAATTTTTTAAGGAATCTTGTCACTTTCATAAGGAAAAGGAATAAAATTATTTATCTTATTCATGCTTAATGGCAATGTAAATTTCTATTCCCCACCAATTATAGCTTACTGAAATACAAGGTACTTTTGATTTATAATGTTTTGCTTGATAGTTGTACAAAGGAAAAGAGAATGTTTAAAATGTTGGGCTTCGAGTACATATCATAACATGTATGTCCAAATGATTGTATTGTATATAGATATGAAAATGCAGACAAGGAGATATGTCAAGAAACTCGGCATGATAGATACCATAAATCAAAATATAAGGGTAAGTAATATGGTCATGTTCATAAGATATCGAGCCACATGCCTATAATTCCAAGGATTCAAAGACTCTTCCATTGCAAAAAATCAATTGTGTTGTAGGGGTGGCATGCTTCATATATAAGTGAGCCAACATTTATGTGAATCCCAGTAGATTCAATAGTCATGAAGAATACATAAGATACATGGCCTAATAAATTCAAGGATGAAGTACGAAGCCTACGATTGTACATAAACAAGGATGGATTTACCCTGTATTCCCTCCAAAACATCAACTATTTTATTTTGGAAATGATAGTGATCAATAATAATATCTCCCCGTAGTTTTCCGTGAAGAATAAAAATCTTATGCTAGCTCTTATCGACTTGGGTACATGCAACATCGAGTTCCATTGATCACTTTTTATACATTGACTTATTCTTTGAGGACACTTGCGAGCAAGTGATCCCATTAAAACATTGTACATTATGATTATCAGTTTTAGTTTATGTGTTTATGCTATGATTATGTTTTGAAAGTTGATATGTTATTTATAATGATGTATAACATTTAAAGGTATTATGATGAGATATCATTGTGGATGATTTGAGTATGGATTTTGTTTTTATGATTTATTAACATTATATTTGTCAATGGATGCAGTTTTTCTGATGCTTGCTAATACCATTCACATATGGAGTAAAGGCATCATACATAGTGTAAAAGACACAAGGGTTTCGTAATGAATAACTCACTTTGAATTCATAATAAGATATACATAATAATAATTGATTGTAAAAATGATGATGGTATTACAAGGATAGGGCCTACCTATATATATTCCCTTTAAGGTTTTATGAAGAGTCGTGACTTTTAGTCATGACCTTTTATTACATTAATGTTTAATTTTACTTTTATTTATTATTTTAATGTCTATATATTATATTATTTATTTATTGTGACATTGTCCTTCCCTTAAATTTTGGTTTGTCTTCAAAGCAATGATAAGTAAGGATGTAACTGGAGAAAGTGCTATGATTCCCATGCGACATTTTATTTCAGTATATTTTTCCATTTAATCAGATATTCCCTGATTACTCGAGAACATAATCTCTTTTCCTAGGTGGCGATAATGGCTTCGGGCTCTAAAATGATTCTTCCTTCATCATCCAACATAGGAAGGACAATTTGTGTCTTTTTTTGTTTCCCCTCTTTAGACATGATACATGAAAGATGTTTTGGATACGAATTTTATTCCAACCCAGATTGTTTTTTCTATTTATTTGATATGATCGATAAAATTTTGGAGCCAATTTATTCTTGCCATGTTGTTTAAAGGATAATTGTTTGTAAGGTTGAAGTGTCACAAATACCATGTCTCCTACTTTGAACTCTTTTTCTGTTCGGTTTTGGTCTACTTGTTGCTTCATTCGGTTCCTTGCAACTGTTGAGTTTTCCTTCAGTAACTTAAGGATTTTCTGATTTTTGTCTAAATGGTCTTTTATGTGGCTCGTGGCCAACTCCTTCCATGATGGAGGTTCATAACCCTAAAGATATTGGAAAGGTGTCATTTTAGTTGATGTGTGATAAGTGGAAGTATAGCACCACTCCGCAAGGTGCAACCATTGAAACCATTTATTTTGTTTTTCAGAGATAAAACAATGAAGATAGGTTTCTAAACATTTATTAACAACTTATTTTTGACCATTTGTTTGAGGGTGGTAAGTTGAGCTCATATTTAGAGACGTTTCGAGATCTTTGAAAAAGTCTATCCAAAAATTCCCTTTAAATTTGGCATCTCTATCATCGATAATAACTTTAGGGAACCCATGTAGTTTGTAAATATTTTTAAAGAATATTTCAATTCTTTATTTTGTTGAATCTGTTTTCCTTTTTCTAATAAAGTGTGCATACTTATTTAGTCTGCCTACTACTATTAATATGTTATATTTCCGATCGGATATGTGTAACGGGTGGCGTAACAGAGGGGTCGACACATTTTCATTCTTGTTCCTTTGACAGAGATCACATTCTGCTACATATTTATTTTCAAATATCTGCACTCACCCCTTTCCAGAAAAATTATGTATGTGCATTATAGTATGTTTTTAAAAAGCCTACATGACCTAGCTCGAAAATCATAAGATTCTTGAAGAACCTTGGCTTTAATTCTTGAGTTGGTATTTAAGTAGATTCTCCCTTTATACCATAAGATGTCATTTTTCCATTCGAATTTAGGATATTGATTTAAATTGTTGATTATAGAGAAAGTCTCCAGGTTTTTTTCATACTCAATTTGGATTTCATCCAACCATTCTAGGATGGCTATTGATATTGCAAAAACTTGTGTTTATTCATCTTTTCGTGATAGGGACTCAACCGCGATGTTGTATTTTACTCTTTTATGTAGAATTTCCATATGAACGTGGCAATTTTCTCTATCCACTTTTGTTGTTTGGTTGACAATGTTTTTTGTTGTAACAAGTACTAGAGACTTATGATCTGTGTGTATCAAGAAATCACTTCCCAATATATATTGGCACCATTTTTTTAATGCATGCATGATGGCAAGCATTTCCTTGTTGTAAGTGGATTGTAAGCATTATGTTTGATTTAATTTCCTTCTTTCAAAAGCTATTGGGTGCCCATCTTGCATCAATATTGATCCAATTCCAAAGCCTAATGTGTCAGACTCAATGATGAAAGGTTTGGAGAAGTGAGGTGTTTCTAATACCAGGGTTGTGGAGATAATGTTTTTTACGTTTAAAAAAAAAATATGTGCTTCCACATTCCATTGGAATGAATTTTTCTTAAGGAGATTTGTTAGAGGGGTGGTTAAATGAGCATAATTCTTGACGAATATTCGATAGTATCCTGCTAAACCTAGAAATCCTATTAACTTCGATATGTTTTTAGGTTTAGTCCATTCTTTGAATGCCCTGATTTTCTTGGGGTCTATCTTGACTCCTTTTTTGGATTTGATGTGACAAAAGGTACTCTACTTCCTCCTTGCCAAATGTACATTTTAACATTTTGGCGTAGAATTGATTTTTCTCAAGAAGAAATAACACTTGTCCCAAATGTTTCATATGCTCCACCCATGTTTTATTGTACACTAAGATATGATCGAAGAATACTAACACATGTTTCCATAAGTATGGGTGAAATAATTCATTCATTGTCGCTTGGAAAGTGGTGAGGGCATTAGTTAGCCCAAAATGCATCACAATGAATTCATAGTGTCCTTTGTGTGTCTCGAAGGTAGTCTGGGCTACAAATTATAGTCTCACTCTAATCTCATAGTACCTGGATATTGAATCAAGTTTTGAAAAACATCTTACTTCCTGAAGTTCATCCAACATTTCATCAATAAACGGGATGGAAAATTTATATCTAATTGTTATTTTGTTTAGACTTTGGTAATCTATACATAATCTAAAAGATCCATATTTCTTCCGAACTAACACTACTGGAGCTGCATATGGAGCTTTTCTTTTGATGGTGACACCACATTTTAATAGGTATTGGACTAATCTTTCTATCTCTATTTTGTGGTGATAGGGGTATCTGTGCGGTCTAATCTTGATTGGGCTTGATCCTAGTTTAACTTCAATTATATGTTCAATTCTTCTTTGAGGCGGTCATTCCATGGGAGGTTATTGAAATACCTTATTATTCTTTTGAATTAGATCTTGGATGTCAGATTTTCTAGTGTTATCCTATTCTAATTCTTGTATTTCTATGTTGTGGCATTGGATGAAGTATGTGGTTGCTCCTTTTCAGATCATTTTTTCCTTTTGTTGTGATGACACAACTTGTGTTTCTGGAGGTGGGAAACTTCTGATTTATAACATTTCCCTTGCCACTTTGTAACCAGTGGACTCTTAGAACCACATCTACTCCTCTGAGAGGGATGGTGTATAGTTCTGATTCCAAAGTGAAATCTTAGATTTGGAGTTTCACCTTATGGCATTTTCTGACATTTCCAATTTTTTTTCATCTACAACCATTACTTTCATATATGGAACTAGATATACAAATAATTTGGGTTTCCTTTCAATCTTGATATCAAGGAAATTGTGGGTACTTCGAGTGTCAATTAATTTCTGATATGTCCTTTTAATTCTTTGAGTTATGACGTGTCATTTTGGAAATTTTCCATTTCTTCATTTATTGATTCTGTTGAGTCTGATTCATCGTCTTTTTCTACTTCACATGTTTACAATTTTTTTGAGTTATCTTCGATCTGACACCTATGTCTTGGGTCTCATTTCTCTCCACATCATTTGCATTTTCCTTCTTTTATTCTTTGGGACTCTAAACTTATTCTTATATATTCAAGTAGATTGGGTGGTATGTATTTGTCATTTCGTTTGGTGTGAGGTACACTCCTTCTTGAGTAAACCATGTTGAATCTCGACTGGCCTTCTAGCTCTTTTGTTGTGGATTTTTCCTTGTGTATTGTTATTTATACCATAGTAAACTCATGTAAGATTAACTCATCTTGAATATGTGGTTTGAGACAACCTATGTAATAATAGAGTAATTGATCATGAGATAGTCCAAATACACCAATGGCGAGGGCTTCCAATTGATGTGTAAATTCATTTATGTTTCTTTTTTGTTGTAATGTGGTTAGGTTTGAAAAAAAATAAAATTTCGAGATTTTCTCGAATCTTTTAAAAAAATCATTTTTGAAATAATTCCAATTATTTGACTGAATTCTTCCTTTCCACCATAGATACCAATTGTAGGCAGTTCCTTCGAGGTACATGGACTCATATTTGACCTTTTATTCATATGTTGTAATATTATATATATGTAAATATTATTGAGTTTTGTTAAACCAAGCCATGCATTGGTTGTCTCCTCCATTGTATTTTGATAGTTCAATTTTCATTTTGGGAGGATAAATTATTAAGGGTTGATGTTGTGATATAGGTTGGGAATTTGAATTGTAGGGAGGTGGTAGCGATGGAGATGGTGGTGGGGGTGATGTGTTAGATGTGCTTGAGTCACTTGGTTGTGGTTGGGTGGGGTGTTGGTTCCCTTGGCCTTTTATTGCATTTAAAATATCACTAATCTTTTCTTCCTGATGTTGTGTCATCACAATGAGACTTCGTTACAAATCATCATTTATTCTCGTTTAAAGTTTCCCAAACCTCGTTGTAGGTTAACTCCGAGTTCTTGAAAAATGTCGTCTTTAAGATATTTCTTTAGATTGTCCAATCCTTTTGTAATTCGATTCGGACTTCCCTTGAAATTTTTTCTTTAAGACTATGGGTCAACTCTTGTTTGAGTGCTACCTTGTTGAGCCTCATTTTTTCTAGTAACTCATCGTGAGTTTTTTGTATTGAATTTTCAAATGATTTTCTAATTATTTTACACTCCTTGTCTATTTCTTCCACTTGAGTTTTTAATTCAGACATCATTCTAGTGTTTAGGGAGTATTTTTATGTAATTTTGATCTTGCTTGGGATATCCCCATTTTAATTATTTAAAAATAATTGCATGTAATTTACGGTGGATGGATGTAAGCTGAGCTATGGAGAGTGGAGGTGTATGATGGGTAGATGATGAAGGGAATGGTGAATGGGAGGGAGACAACGTGGGAGTGAGGTGGAGGAGGATTGTGGAGGAGTTAGGGGTACGCGGACTGTGGGAGACACGGTTGTGGAATGGTGCGCGGGATTTGGGATGGTGTGTGAGAGTGGGATGGAGAGTGGGAAGGGGTGGGAAGGGGAGTGAATTTGATAAGGTGGGGAGGGTTACAAGAGGGTTTGCAGAGAGTGAGTTTCATGGGAATGGGAGTGGGAAAGAGTGCATGGGAAGGGAAGACACTGTGATATGGTGGGGAGGGTTACAATAGGGTTTGGAGAGAGGGGGGTGCATGGGAAGGAGAGTGGGAAGGATTTCATGGGAAAGGGAAGGGTTACTGAAGGGTTTGGAGAGGGGGGGGGTGCGTGGGAAGGGTAGTGGAGAGAGGTTGGTGCATGGGAGTGGAGAGACTGTGATTTTAAATTATGGGTGAGGCAAAAAATGTGGGGGTGTGGGGAATGATTGTGATATAGGGAGTGACCAAATCTTATACCAATGTAAAAGACACAAGGGTTTCATAATGAACAACTCCCTCTGAATTCATAATAAGATATATATATAAATAATTTATTGTAAAAATGATGATGATATTACAAGGATAGGGACTGCCTATATATATGCCCTTTATGATTTTATGAAGAGTCATGAATTTTAGTCATACCCTTTTATTACATTAATGTTTAATTTTATCTATTTATTATTTTAATGTATATATATTATATTATTCATTTATTGTGACACACAGATACCAGACTGAAGAAGGAGAGGTGTGGCAGTGTCCTATCACATCCTACTAGCACTGTCTCCATGACGTGAAGGTTAATGATTACCTTTTGCTGAGAGTTTCATGATGTCTTCAGGGCATACTGAGAGAGTCGATCACTAAGATTTAAGAGGAACGCATAATAAGACATATTCTTTATTCCTTAGAAATCCCTTAGTCTCGCACAAGGTCGACAAGTAAAGGTTGACGAGTGGAGTATTGACTCCAAATGTCAGACAACTTCCAAACTAGATGGTGAGTGGAACCCGAACCCTTGGAGCATGGGTCTCAAAGGGCACATCGTATGGATAATTTATGAGTCAATAAAAATCTATAAGACCTTAGAAAATAAAATGAATAATTAGACCTTGTTAGAGAAGAGAATACAACACATTATTAAGTTAAAAACTACAAAACTTAACATGTGCACATGTGTGCATGAAATAAAATAATAATAATAATAATAATTAAAATAGTATACATTCATGAGAGAGAAAATTCATATTGAAAATCCAACTATAAATTAATTAGGGGACACAATAAAAGAGAAATTGGGGAACTATAGGAACAACTAGTATAAAATGTAGGAGCCAATTGAGGAGTGTTTGAGAAAATATTTAATTATTTAAATTAAAAAGGATTAAAAATGTACAACTTAGGGAAACAATAATATTTAGATTAATTATTAAAAATTAGCTAATATTGGATGATAAGAGAAGTGTCAAACCAAAAATATTTGTAAAAGAAAGAAAAGGAAGAAGGAGAGGGACCCTATTGGTCCATCAATGAAATGTTGTTAAAAGTTTTGGCTAAGTTTTATTGCTCCATCAATGAAATGTTGTTAAAAGTTTTGGCTAATTTTTCTTCAACTGTGAGTTTCCTTGCAAGCATGTGCAAGAGTGGAAGCCTTTCCTTGCAAGGGAAATCTTGAGCTAGTTTTTTCCTTTATTCGAGTAGTGATGCTGGAAAAGTCCATCCTTGAGAATAGCCTTGATGATTTGACACGATGTTGTGGTGATTCGAGTGATGGCTTTGGGGTTGTGTTGCATGTTTTTTTCATCATTTGTGTTATGCATGCACCTCCTCCAAGTGGAGACTGAACTAGTTTCATAGGTAAGAGTATAGGTTGAGCATATGAATAAAGAGCTCGAAGAGAAGCGAGCTAGAGCTCAAGTCTTATTGAGATGGCCTAGGTGATGACAACATGTTCTTACATTGGGTAGCCAACTAGTTCGAGATGTAACCCAAGCCATCTAATTCAGGATGGAAGCCAGAGCCAGCTAGGATATGAGGTCCCCTTCAAGATGTAAGCCAATCCAGCTAGTTCAGGATGTAAGCCAAGTCAACTTTAGTTTTGCATTTAATTTTACTCATGTGTGTACATAAAATTTAGAAATTTCTTGATAGATTGAAGTTGTAATGCGCGCTAGCAATGTTCCTATTATTATTGGATGATTTAATTATTGTGCAAATTTGTTAGGTTATGTTTTTTCTACTTTAAATGAATATTTAAAAAAAAAACACTAAAAATTAAATATATATATATATGACTACTTTTTTTGGTTGATTTTGAATTATCATTGTTGTTCATTAAGGGAGGGTTGTTATAGGGCGTGACAATTCAATATAATGGATGTCTATCTTAAACCACTAATAAATGAATTTAAGAAATTATGGGAAGGGATACATGTATATGATTTATCAATACCCATTCCAATGGAAACATCCTATATATATTGTATGGAATGTGTTTGTATTCCTCCCATAAGACCACAACTAGAGGGAATTCCTCCCATATGATCACCGTTATAAAACAGTTGCATATTCTTTCAATGGTAAGATAGAGAGAACCCAAAGACATGAAATAATGGAATTGATGAATTGGATTAGGGAATATGACACAAATAAGGAGAAGAAACTAACTCACTTTGTTACACACAATTCTATCAGGTTTCCTACCTATCAAAGAGAATAAAACCACTTTAAGTTTGTACACATAATTAGAATATAAATGGATGTACTCATTTTACCATTGACAATACCCTTGTCACCCAACCATATGCCGAAGCCACCGTCCGAGCATCTTAACCTTGACAGAGAATCACTCTCGAAGCAAACCCTAGGCTAGATAGCTAAACAAAGGGTATTGCACCTTTCCCCAAGGATAGCGCATCAACAAGAGCTGATCAGATAGTCCAAATCCTAGCCAAAAGACAGTCCAAGTGTAATTGCTAGCTGCAGCAGCTGCAACGACAACTCTCCTCCAAACCTGCGCAGAAACTGGGCAACTGCAGTGGGCACAAGTGCTTCTGTGCAATTCTGAGATTGCCTATGAGAATGAGAATTGACCTCCTACATTTATACTAATTATGGCTAACTGTTTGGGTCGACTTCTCATTCTGGGTATCTCTTTGTTCAGTATATATTATTATTTTTGGCCGACTTCTTCTCTTGGAGGCTAATAACCTAATATAAATTATCTTCTATAGCCAACAAGTCTTCTAGGGTTATTAGCTAACTCATTAGGGTTTCTTCTTGCTTCTCGGAGTATTCTATCCCTGTCAGTTTTACACGTGGAGGTAAATACCTCCTGCAACTACCATAATTTCAACACTCCCTCCTATCTAGGGAGGTATTGCAGGTAATGGTCTTGAGCACAAAAACATACCATTCACCCGGTAGCATCAACATCATGACTAGATCATGAGCATCATCATCATCATCAGTGTCATCATTTGCATCATCTCTCGAAGCCATACTCTATCTGAGTAATCAGACATGATTCTCACTCCACAGAGTGATACAAGAGCCATTCTTCTAATCTAGAAGAGTAAATGATCTGAACCATTTTTTGTCTGGGAAATCTATGTCCTCTGATTATCCATCTAACTAATAATCATTTCCAATACTGTTGATAGTCTTCAAGGCAATTGAAACAAAATAGAACACAGTTGTGTCTATCCATAGTAGTACATAACTACAATCCAGTGCTACATTACCACACCAAGTAACACAAAAGTACTTGATCAACAACGTATAGTCACGAACAGTGGAACACATCCACCACAGTAGTATACATCTACTTCCATATAGTGTTCATAACAATCATTTGTTATCAACCTGCACAGAAACAATGTTCTGATATAAACTCAATCATCTCGGCCACTCTTTCACTCACATCTGTGAGATCTAAAATAATATATGCCGTGAGAGTAGAACAATAAGATATTTGGACTATTCTTCTCAAGCAAGGAAGAATAATTGTCCTGTTGTCTGAACTTGAACCATTCCCTACCTTGGTCCATTCTTCCTACACTAATCAAAGTGCACCCTTGAGAGAATGTATAAACCCTAAGGAATGTATGTCCCTAATTGTTGAGCCTGGACCATTCCCCACCTTGGGCCATTCCTCCTATACTAATCAAAGTGCACCCTGGAGAGAATGTATAAACACTAAGGAATGACTGTCTGGACCATTTCCTCTGTTAACCATAAGAAGAAAAGACTGTCTTGTATCAACCTCTAAAATAGACCATTCCTCATGTTAACCACAATGAGAAATCGTTTTCCGGGGAGGCGGGCCAATCTTATTGACTAACCCTATGGAAGAGAGACTTCCCTAGACCACTCCCCATGTTAACCTCAATGGGAAGTCATTGTCTATGATACATCAACAATCTGGACCATTTCCCATGTTAACCACAATGGGAAATCACTGTCCATCAGAAATCTCAATCCACTTTCTGAACTGGAAAGGAAGCTCCTCATCCTAGACAATTTTTTGACTGAAAAATGTCTGTCCACAAATCAATACATATCAGTGCTCCCTCTCAACATGGTAGTCATCTCTTCCTTTTTCAATAAGGAAGTTGTCTCCACGAGCTCCATATTGAGTACACAAACACTTTCATCTTGGATAGAAGATTTACCAAAATGTCTGCTTATCTGCTCATCTGTGGAGATATGTATTGAAGAACCAATTTCTCCTTTGTGGACTTCATCACAGATAATGTAATGTTTGATTTCAAATGTACTTCATTCTGGAGCACTGGTTTTTCCTTGAAGGCTTCATGTAGCTCTGATCAATAAAGTATATCATTCTTGTAACAATGGAACATATCCATGTAGCACTTCTTCTGTCATCATGAGATCTGATCTACTGAGTAATCATCTTGATACAATATCTTTTTTATAGAGAATCTTCACCACGCTTCTGTTGTGCATTGGAGGTTCTTCACCAAGTTATCTTCTTCCATCTGTATACAAGAGTCTCTTTTTGGTATGCCTCAAAGTCTTGAGGTTTCTCTTCATATGCTCTTTGTTCAATTTCTCTGGAGAACAATCTTTGCATTTATCTTGATGTAGCACTCCAACCCATGGATGGTATAATGCCTCATGTAGAGGTATGTCTCTTTTACCAGAATGAGCAATCATCATAGTCTTCTCTCTCCATCTCGGAGAACCTCTAGTTCTGAATCTTGCAATGCTCTCATTTATAAGTCTTCCATACATTGTTCTTCATCACAACTTTCAGTTCAGTTTGATTTCTTTCATATTAGGCTGGTAATGTTGTGATTCTTGATACAATGACCGGTTGTTTTGGCTTCTCTTCTTTCTTGGAATATTTATGTTCTTCCTCATGTTTTTCTTTATCTTTTGGGTCCATGGAGTTTCTTATAGATTCCATGCCCTAAATATTCCACTTCTTTCTTTTATCATAGGAACACGTATTTGGATGGACAACCAAGGATATTTTAAGGCTTCTCTTCGAAGAAGACTTCTTTTGAGGTTGAACTGAGAACATATTGTCTTTCATGGTTACTACCATGGATATATACTTCATCATCTTCAATGGATCATAGGATTAGCTCCCTCCTAATCCTTGCTTCACGTATGAGTGAATATAATCGACTCCTTCCGTCTAACAAAATCCATGCTTCTGTCTGCATCCTTATTGTCTTCTGCAATATATAATTGGCTCTCTCTGTCTAACAGAGTCCACGCTTTTGTCTTGTTGTCTTCTACAAAACGTCATAAGTATTTCTCCAATTTCCTCTTGATTATTGACTTCTTTTTGTCTTTTCTTCTTCTAAGTCTCTTCATGATTTATTTGTCTTATCTTGCAATAGTTTCCACATGATTTGCTTGATGTATTTCATTCTTTCATGTATTATCCAATTATATCAATCCTTATCTTGTTTTTCTTCCATTGGTATAGTTCTTCTAGGAACAAATTATATTCTAAGACATAGATATATAAGATATGTACAGAGATGATGCAAACAAGATATGTACAAGGACTAAGAAGAGTATTGTTACCTTCAGAAGAAGAAGTCTCTTTCATCCTGCTTAGTCTTCTTTGTAGGTTCCTTTTCTTCGACAATTGATGCTTCGTGTTTCTCCTTCCTTTTCTTTAGCTCGGGACAATGATTCTTATAGTGGTCATACTTTCGATAGTTGAAGCATTGTACTTCTGAAATGTATTTCTCTTGATGTGGCTTCCTCCTTGAATCAAACATCCTTTTGTTCCTGAAATTCTTGAATCTTACTGTGAAGGCTTGATCATCATACTTCTTTTGGGGTTTCTCTTTTGTTCTAATACTTGATTCTTCTTGAGCACAACAAGTCCAAATTTATTCAAATGTAGGATTATCCTTCCTTGTGTTCATGCTTGCGTCAAATGCATCCCACGACTTGGGAATACCATTGAGTACTATGTTTACCAATTCCTTCTCTGAGATGATCCCTTCAATAGCTTGTAGTTGATATCTTAATTGAGAGATTCTCACAAAATATGATGTTATGTTGTCCTCATTATTCATCTTCATGTCATAGAGCTCATTCTTCAAACTCATAACTTGTCCAATGTTTCTGACCGAGAAGAGATTTGTTAGGGAATTTTACATGTTCCTCGATGAGTCAAGATGGGATATGTACAGTATCAAGTGGTATTTTATAGATTATACTATGATACTCATAGCATTGATGTCACCATCTTTGAACTTCTCTGTAGCTACAACATTTTGCGGTTCCTTCTTTTTCCCTTCTTCAAACTTTGGTTTCACGATCTTTCCTTTCACGATATCCAACACTTTATTCTTGGCAAGGATGAGATCAATCCTTGTCTCTCATGCTCTGAAGTTAGAATCTTCATCTAAATTGTTCTCTGACTTCATAGAATAAGTCATGGTTGGTTTGACTTGGTCAAACCTTAGATTTGACCACAAACGCGAACTTGACATCTTGGCTTGCTGAGAGTACCAACAGATGCACTAGGTTAGGGTGCATTGATCTGTCCAGAGATTAGGTCAATATCTTCACTTAAGCTGTCTCAATGAGAGGATTAGGGTTTCTGCAACTGCACGTGCTAGTAACTCTAGCGACAGTGCTTTGGTGATTGCTCCTGCTAGAAACCCTAGGGACACTTCTTCAATGACCTTAATATCCTTCTCGTTATGTTTTCTTCTAATGTTTAGATTGAATGAAGGAGGTGTGGGCCGATAACCTATTAGAATATAAATGGATGTGCTCATTTTACCATTGACAATACCCTTGTCACCCAACCATAGGCCGAAGCCACCCTCCGAGCATCTTAACCTTGAAAGAGAATCACTCCAGAAGAAAAACCTAGGCTAGATATCCAAACAAAGGGTGTCGCACCTTTCCCCAAGTATAGAGAATCAACAAGAGCTAATCAGATAGTCCAAACCCTAGCCAAGAGATAGCCCAAGCATAACTGCTAGCTGCAGCAGCAACAATGATAACTCTCCTCCAAACATGTGCAAAAACTAGGCAACTGCCGTGCGCACAAGTGCTGCTCTGCAATTCTGAGACTACTTGATAGAATGAGAACTCACCTCCTATATTTATACTAATTCTGGATAATTTCCTAGGCCGACTTCTCATTTTGGGTATCTGTATGTTCAGTATATATTATTATTTCTCGCTGACTTCTTCTCTTGGAGGCTAATAACCTAATATAAATTATCTTCTTGAGCCGAAAAGTCTTCTAGGGTTATTAGCCAACTCATTAGGGTTTCTTCTTGCTTCCCGGAGTAGTCTGTCCTCGTCAGATTTAAACGTGTAGGTAAATACCTCCCATGGCTACCATAATATCAACATAATATTCCCCTTATAGTTTGACTTAGTTGGAGCACTAATTCCCTCTACCATGGCTTTGGGAGTGACACCTCTTGGAGCACTGACACCCCCTTCTCAACATTAAAATGATTTTAAGTACTATACATTGTTTCTCATGAATATAATCTTGGCCTATTCCCATGCTTCTATATTATTTTGTTTACATATGAATGTTATGCTTGTTTCACTTAATTAGATTTTATTTTATCTTAACTTTGTCTAAGCATTAAAAGAGGAACATTATTATGACAAGTGTAGGAAGATCATGTTCAAGATACAACTTGATACAACAATGGAGCAATAAGGAAAGTGAGGATAAAATTAGACAAATGTGCACTCTTACTTACTTTTCCCTCTTTTCATTTTCATGTGTAAATAGGCAAGAGAAAGGTATGTTAATGTCCATTTTATCTATTATGTATTAATTATGTATCAGCTAAAGAAAAATATCCTAAGGGAAACATGTCCATTTTCTCTATTATGTATTAGTTGAAGAAAAATTGGCTAAGGATAGGTTAACTTGTCCATATGGTAATATTTCTCTCAAGACAATTTGGCGACTCTTCTTGGGAAGGATTGTTTCCTCGGTTTTTAGCCTCTTGTTTCTTATGATTTCTTGATGATTGTTTGGCTTATGATGTATTTTTTCTTTTCACCTTCATTGAATAGCTTACATAGTCCCCAAAACACTTTTGTTGAGTTTGGGCTTATCTTGATCCTATTTGACTCTTTTTTTAAACAATGACACTCCCCTCTGGTGGCCTACAAAGCATCAGTGATGGCCCAATAAGCATTTAGGGACTGTCACCGTAGAAGTAATTCCATGTACTCTTGGTACCATGAGCGTCACCCTTATTCTTTATTTTTGGGCCTCTTGTCTCTGTTTCTCAATCTTTGTTATCTAGAATTTTGTCCCATATTCTTCTTTGATTGCTTTATATTTTGATTGTTTGATATAGATTATGAATATCACTCTTCTTATATTTTTTTCAAAGTATTACCTGTATTCAAGTTTTGAAAGGGTTATAAGTTGGTCAAGTTTGATCAGATCCTTCATTTCAGTTTTGATTTTCAGTAGTCTTTTTCTTGACCTATTACACAAGATTTTGACTTCTGTACTATTTTTCCCAAAACAAAATTGAGCATTCTACCTGTCAGTTTTGGAAGCCTTTTCTATCAACTTGGAGTTAGTCTCATGGCAATTGAATCTTATATTTCAGTTGGTTTTGCTATCAAATGGTATCAAATATTTGGTATTTAAGTATTTTTAAAAGTTATTTCTTTCTTTCGAATGATTTTACTGAACAAGTGTAGAAAGTGTCTTTGTTCTCCCAATTTGTGAATGCATATGTGTTTGAGTATTATTTTTACAACCGTTATATTCTATATTAGTTTTGAATTATTTCAGTTTCGTTGAATGAAAAGAATCATTAAAGGAATTTCATTTAATCACATTTTCATGCTAACATCAAACAAATAAATCCATGCATTCTATATGTTGGATTACTAAGAGGGGGGGTGAATCGGTAATAGAGAAACATAATCGTTTTTAACCATATAATGAAAGTGTTATATCAATGTAGAATTATCATCCAATATTTGTAGAGTAAATAAACAATGAACGAAGGAACAATCATACACATACATGAATTACACTAGTGTTTTTACATGGAAACTCAAAGCGGGAGAGAACCAAACAATGTTTTTTCTTATATGTCTTGAAGAATTACATTTGTTGGAAGCACCAACTTCCTTTTTTTTCCAACTGCAACTGGAAGGAGGCTCCAACCCCCTAGTTTCCCAGGCTACAACCTCAGGGAAACTCCAAATCCCCAATTCTCTAGCTACAACCAAAAGGAGGCTACAACCCCCTATGTTATCTGGCTACAACCGGAAGGTGGATACAACCACTTGTCCATGCCCCGTCCTACCGCCTTGATGTATAAGTAGAATGAATGAACCACTGCCACATGATCACTATGAGATATATTTTTGTAAACTTGTACCAATCAACCTTCACGAAACAACCTCTACCAATAAATTTAACCATGCATCAACCATGCATCAACCTATACCTCAACCTGCAATCCACCTATACCTTAAACAAGTGCATCAACCATGCACCAACCTATACCTCAACCTTAACCAAAATACCTCATCAATTTCATAATCCAAATCTGATTTGCAATCATGTAATAGACCTGGTGTATATGATCACATACCTGCAAACCTTCCTTAACTTTAACAATGAGAGACTATAATTTTCATCAAACTTTACTTTAGTGTCATATGACTAGTTTTGGATTAGTCAACAACCCTAACTTGAAATAATCATAACTATGTAATTGTAATGAATAAAGATCTGAAAACAATACACAATGTTATTCAATGTGTTTTATGCAATTCCTCTAGGTGTCACTACTTGGAACCTCTCAAAAAAGGAGTTATAGAAAAAATGGCATACCTTGTGTAATTTTGACTTATTTTATAGAGCAAAGTTGTAGAGTGTGCCCCACACAGAATATTTGCTGTATGGATCTAAAATTGTACAAGTAATACTATAGACTGTACTCTAACCAACACATTTGGTCTTACTGAATTTTCATCTGTTATGAAGAGGTTATAACTTTTTTACCCAAAACACTTGTTTTAGACTAGTTTCAAGACTAGCCAAAAACCCTATTTTCCACGGATTGTAACTCCAAAAATACAACGATACACAAGATAAAATTTGCACCACAACTACTTGGATATGTTTCCTCAATGGCCTCCCAATTTCACGGTCTGAATCATTCTAGAAAAAAATTATTGAGAAAATGGTCAGATGACCTATAAATAACATACCTTAGAAAGCATCATCAAAATAATTTATCCTCCCTTGAATTTTGGCCTTCTTTATTTCACCTTCTCTCTGAAATTCAGCTTAGAAATCCTTTGGTCACCTCAGTCACCTATAATTATTCAATATGCTCAAGTTTGATTCAAATGAGAGAGCATTTCTTCTTATTGATACTTTCATGTAGCTTCCTTAGAATCATATTCTAGACCACTTTGTCTAGATAGCCACTTTGTCCACATAGTTACCTATGTCCAAATTTGCCCAATTTTCCACTTGTCCATATATCCAATAGCCACTTGACTACTTAACCCATTTTACTCATTTTAGGGTTAACCTTCTTATAACCACTTTCCATAATTAGAAAGTTCTCCATTTACTTTATTATTTAAATAATCCTCCTCGACTTTGTCACTTCACTTTATTATTTAAATAATCCTCTTTGACATTGTCACTTCACTTTATTATTTAAATAATCCTCTTTAAATTCATCACTTCACTTTATTATTGAAATAATCCTATTTGACTTTGTCGCTTCACTTTATTATTTAAATAATTTCTTCTTTGCAAACACTTTGACTTCTTTGACCTTTTGGGGCTTCAAGCCAACAAATGAGGGTCCTCCAACTTCGTAACGCCATAACTCTCAAAGCGTGAGGAGTTATGTGACATTCCACATACCACCAAAAATGGCACATGTACTATTGATCAAGAATAGTCTTACCTGCAAATATATCAAAAATCATAGCATTATACATAAAAAAAAAACCTTGGGTCCATTACCCAAACCTTTGTGCTACTAGAATTCTCTACCGATCTTTCTTCAAGGGTTGGCATCAATGAAAACAAACCCAATTAATCAACAATATTATCCTTTGGAATTGATGGAAACACTCTAATGCAATACTGAAATCATATCACTCATACTCCCCCTAGAACCATGCATTCATCTATGTGACCAATTCTCCCCCTGGAACCATGCCTTTGTCCTCTGCATATGATAAATATCTCCCCCTTTGTCATCAATGGAAAATCTATCTTTTGATTTAGGTATTCTCCCCCTAGCTAACTCGTCTGATCTCCCAACCTGAACTTTCCTCTTTATGGTGCTTCCTCATGTACATCTAAGACATATAAGATAAGCATTCAAAAGAATTCATTTTGGAGTAGAAATAACTCTGTGTATTTGGAAAATATACTCAAAGGATACCTGTGGAAGAGGTTTTGTAAATATTTATACCACTCGTTATTTTCTTCCCACATATTCAACTATGATGTTATTTTATGCAACCTATTCCCGTAGAAAGTGATACTTGATTGGAATGTGCTTTGTCTTGGAGTGCATCACCGGGTTCTTTGAGATATTGATGGTGATTGTATTATCACAATAGAGTGTAATGGGATCATCATACTCAACCTGTATATATGTCAGAGTTTGTTTCATCGATAGAACATGCGTACAACATGTTGTTTCTCCAATATACTCTGCCTCAGCTGTAGATAAATATACTCATGATTGTTTCTTGCTTAGCCATGATACTAAACACCCACTCAAGTAGAATTATTCTCCATTATTGCTTCATCGGTCATCAATGCAACCTGCCCAATCTGCATCTATGTAGGAAATAAGTGATAGATCCTTTCCTTTTGGATACCATAATCCAAACTCTTATGTTCCTTTGAGATATATGAAAATCTTGTTCATTGCTAATACATGTGATTCCTTTGGTGCTTCTTGAAATCATGCCACTTGTCCAACTTTCTGCATTACATCTAGTCTGGATGTTGTCTCATATATTAGGCTACCAATCATGGGCGTGTATTGTCTCTGATTTGTAGACTTTGAATCATCATCTTTGCTCAACTTGCAACTGGCTTGCATGGGAGTGATAATTGATTTTCAATATTCCATTCTGAACCCCTTTAGCATCTCTCTGATATACTTGGTTTGAGAAATAAAAATTCCTTGGTTACTTTGACGTATATGAAGACCTAGAAAGAAGGATAGTTCTCCAAGTAATGAAATTTCAAATTCATTTTTCATGTCCTTTGCAATTTTTTGGCTTAAACTGTCATTAGTACTTCAAAAAATAATATCCTCAACATAGAATTCAATTAATAAAATATTATCTTGAGTTACCTTCATGTAGAGGTTTTTGTTTAAACTTCATTTTCTAAACCTTGCATGTTGTAAACATTTATCCAGTCTAGAGTACCATGCTCTAGGAGCTTGTTTTAGACCATACATAGACTTCTTTAATTTACACACATAATCTATGTTCTCTGACAACTGAAATCCTTCTGGTTATTCAATGTAGAATTCTTCTTCAAGTTCCCCACTTAGAAAATATGATTTTACATCCATCTGATACACTTTAATATTTTTAGAGCATGCATAAGATAAAAGAAATCAGATTGCTTCCTTTCTGGAAGCTGGGGAAAATGTCTCTTCAAATTCGATTCCTTCAGCCTGTGCATATCCTTTACATAACAATATAGATTTGTTCCTTGTAAAATTTCCATATTCATTAAATTTACTCATGTATACCCACTTTGTGTCAATCACATTCTTATCCTTTGGTCTTGGAACTAATTCCCAAGTGTCATTTTTCTCTATTTGATCGAATTCTGCATCCATGGACTTATTCCAAAATTCATCCTTGTTGGCCTCTTCAAAAAAAGTTGGTTCAATCATAGATGAGTGTGCTAGGTGTGTTTGTTCTGGTGAATGGATTATTCTTCTAGTCTCAACTCCTGCATCTTTGTTTCCGACAATCTCATTTGAAGGATGATTATTTTGTACTAGTTTTATAGGTGTGTTTGCAGGCACTTGTTGAACTTACTCTTCTTCTTCTGTTGGATTCTCTTTATCTTCCCCTTGTACTTCTTTTTCATATTTTGCTTCTTCTTCATAAAGTTATTTCATTGATTCATTTTCTTCTTCCTTTAATTCTTGTCTACCTATTTCATCAATTGTTACGTTGATTCTTTCCACAACTTTGTTCAATCTTAGGTTGTAACACTTGTATGTTTTCCTTGTACTTGAGTAACCAACAAGTACTTCTTTGTCCACACGAGATTCGAACTTTCCCATTCTTCCATCTTCTCTTTTGATGTAGCATTTGTTTCCAAAAACTCTGAAGTGCTTCACATTTGATGGTCTTCCTTTCCATAGCTCATAGGGAGTTTTGTCAGTGTTGTTTATGAGAATTACTCTATTTCGAATGTGAACTATTGTATTCACTTCTTATGTGCAAAAGATATTTGTCAATTTGGAATCCATTAGCATTGTTCGAGCCATTTCATGTATTGTCTTGTTCTTTCTTTCAACAACTCCATTCTGTTGAGGTGTCCTAGGAACAAAGAATTTCCTTTTTATTCCATGTCTACTGTAGTAGTCCATAAATTCCTTTGAAGTGAACTCTCCTCCATTATCATATCTCAAGCATTTTATTTTTGAATCCATTTCATTTTCAACCATTTCCTTGTATACCATGATGTTTTCAAAAGTTTTTGACTTATTCCTGAGAAAGAAAACTGCAGTCATTCTTGTATAATCATCAACTAATAACATAAAGTATTTATCACCTTTTAAACCCTTTGTTGTAGTTGGTCCAACTAGATCAGTATGCACAATTTCTAGTGGTCTTGTCATTGGATATTCTTTTGATTTAAACTTGGTGTTCGTTTGCTTTCCTTGTTGACAATGCTTCCATAAAGTGTTCGTTGGTTTCATGATCTGGGGAATTTCTCTAACTGATTCCGTTTTGCTGACTTTTACAAGGTTATAAAAATGTATGTGACCCATTCTTCTGTGCCATAGCCAATTTCATCTTTCTTTCCTAAGCAACACTTTTCATTTCAAATTTTACTTAATACATATATGTTGTTTGAAGTTCTCGTAGTTTTTGCAATCAATTTTCCTTAACCTTCTTTTCTTATATCGTTCTTTTGTGAATCAAAATCAATTTTATGAACTTGGTCACACATTTAAATCACACTTAGAAGATTATGTGTAATGTTCCCCAAATTTACCAAATAAAAAAATATCTTAGGGACATTAAAATTCCTTTCTCTTCGATCAAATTAATTCAAAAGACTCAAAGTTATTGTAATTAGGTAGTTGTCATTACTCTCATCTTTCATAAGGGATATGTTTACCACTTGTATGGATACAAATAACTTCCATTATAAAAGATTGTATTCTCTATGTTATTTCGTGCTGGATAGTAATCACATTTATAATGGTTAAGGGGGTAACCTTGCTATACTCTAGCTTCTCACATTACTAACATTTCTAATGTTAGGATAAAGGATTGAAGACCCCACTAAAATTATAATAACTCCATATATAAACATTGACATATATATATATATATATTAAAGCCCTACTAGCATCATAATCCTTTCCATATATATATCCACATGTATTAATGTTTACAGTATTAAGGACCCTAAACATTATACCCATCCCTAGGCTTAAACATTTAACATTGTAAATTTTTAAAGCATTAAAAACATTGGAGCCTTCTACAAGCATAGCATTAACGTTGATTATAACATAAAGGATCTATACAAAAAATATTGGGTTCCAATAGTGCATACACCTTTATCGAAGTAAAAGTCACAAACATTAATTAATGGTGACTTTACGTTCGTTAAACTATCCAAGTAACATACATTGTAGGAAAAAGGTTGTGGTTAAACTTACATTTAAAAATACCTGAGACTTGATATTGGTTGATGGTTGGGCATCGTTGAGGGGCCCAATGATACCAATCCTCTTTCCTAAATTTTTTAACATTAACAAACTAGGTAATCACAACTTAACTGAATGAGAGGATGGGCTTGATAACTGAATTAGTATTGCCTTAACTGAGTTGTCTCCCTCGCAGTAACTATGTATGAAGTCGAATGAGGTACTTGTCATATCTTGAATTCAAGCCTCTGTATAGACTATTAATGGTGACCTGTCAGGATACCTCCCAAGGGTTATTGCTCGATCACCATGTCCAGTGTAAAACAAGCCACCTCCATCCTATCATATGGAAAGGTACAGGGTTCATAACCATCGCTATTACTCAAATTAGAGTCGGGTTTTTTAGGGTTATTGTTTCATTCTCTTTCAGCTCTGTGTATTTGGAGAAACTCTCCAGTGCTAACCCCATAGTATTTGACTTGGTGAACATGTCATGAATCATGTAGAGCGTTTCATCTTGGGAAGGAAGAAAAGAATAGGGAATCTACAGGTTGGATGCTACCTCGAACCAATTAAACAACTCTCTGTCATTTTACTCTGAGTTTTCCCTGCGATTCTAGATTTTCCTAGTATGCACTAGTCACCATATACTTATTTTTCTCTCTATGATTCCCTCGGTCCTACATTGGAGGTTTTATTTTTAAAAGATTTTTTGTGTGTTAAATTTCTATTCTTTTTCGGTAGAGGTTCTAACCCTAGCTTAGTTCTTCTCTGACTTTTAAATATTTGGTTCTTTCCTATAAATTCGTTAATTCTCTGTAAAGTCTTGGGTCCTCTTAATTTGTATTTCAATGTTAATTATGGATTTCTACTTTGTGATAGAAAATCCTAAGTATAACAGAACTCAGACTATACAGAACTCGGACTATGGATGACTTAGGATTCATGATCCCAAAATTCTTTCTTACGCAAGTAATTCTGAGTGTGGACAGGAGCAAGGATTAGTGATCGATGATATTGAGAAATCATTCCAACTATTGGATCTCGGAGCAGGAGATCCATTGGATCAAAACCTCCATGTTGCATCGCATATTGGGGTTTGGAAGCATTTATTTTCAACTGTAGAAGTAGCGAAGTGCTGAGAACCGAGGCCTCGTGCGACATGTGGCACATCCGTTAGGTGGGGACTGCGCGGTTGATAGGTGGTGCAAACATACAGTTCACAGAAAAGGTGGAAGTAGGTTACAGGTGGTGTAAATGTGTCACCTTGGAAGGAGTCAACCCATCACTAAGTTATTGTTCTTCGGGTTTCACAAAGGAGGAGCATGAGGGTTAAACACTCCAACTCGTGAAGTCATGAGTTGTGAGTATTGCTAGTGCTTAGCCTAGCCCACGGTTATAGGTAGCAGGTGTTAGCAAGGAGGGAGCCATACCCATATCATATCTCAGGTATCAAAGGTTTGGAGTCGAGGTCTTCGACTCACGAACTCGTGAGATCGTGAGTCACAATAGGAACTTGTGTTAAGGCCTTGTTTATGGTCATATAACAAAGGAGTTGAAGAGAGGGAGTCTATTCTAGGTGGCGTAGTTTCATACCTACCCTAGATCTGGGCTCGAACATTTTTCCTGTGTTTAATTAATGCAAGGTTCATGACTCTTCTTCTTTTCATGTTCCATAATGAAAGTAGAGTAATACAGAATGATTAAATTTTGATTGTCAACGATATTCTGATATCAATATAACTTCTTGAAGTAGACCATTTCATTTTACTTTCGATTCTAGCATCAGATATTATATACAAAAAAAGGGGTTCCAGATTTTTTATCTTTCCATTTCATCGATCTTTATGGATCTAGCATTTCATTTACATGTTGTTGATACATACTATTGATCAGTATATGATTCATATAATACATGAACAAACATATATAATATTAGTTATTTATGTTGTAGATAGTCCACTTCTGGTTTGTTGTGATGCCAAGACAGTTTCCAAAATAATATATATGTATAATATATAAACATATATAATCCATAGGATTCATGTTGTCTCGTATTTCTCTTCAATTCCAAGTTATACTAGAAAGGAAGTCTCCGCTAAGTGATACCCTTTTCTTAAATTTAATTACAGAGATACACCTAAATGTTTATATATGTACAAACTTACTCAACTCTGATTATACATAGATAAATATGCTTAATATTTCAGTCACAGGAATGAACATATGCCTACAAATAGATATGTTCCTTTCAATCACATCATACACAGATAATCCTAACTAGAATTTTGATTACAGAGTTAAACATATTCTATAGATGGATCTGTTCTTTCAAGTTCATTAGGATATAGATAGTTTTGCCTAGCATTTCAGTTTAAGGAGGAACCATTCCCAGAATTTAGTCTTTGATTATAAACTTCATACTACGAATATATGTCATCCATGGAAATTATCTCAACTTATCACAATTAGATGCATAATTTCATATACACAAATCATTGAAACAAAGCAGGAGAAGATTTTACATATCTGAACCAGTGCATGGGAAGACAAAGGGAACAGCCATGTTCCTCCCAACCTTAGAATAGGGCAGCCAAAATCACTTGCCCGATTCACCCCCTAGCCTAACCATAAATCCATGAGGGAGAACTTGGAAAACTTCTCCCTAGAAATGTCCTTCAATTCCAACAGGTTCCTCTTGCCTCACACTCACTTAGTAGTGTTCATAAGAGAAAGGAAAAATCAATAGTCTCCTTTCTGAGCATACCTGGCAGTGTTCTGCTTCCTCACATATGTTATTTATCAATTTGCCTAGGTCTTTTCCCTCCCTTGGGAATTTTCGCAGCTTTCTAAATCCTTGATTTTCAGGGGTTTCCAACGGAAAAATCACTTATTTTCCACTTGTAATAATCAGCCTAGAGGTAGTTCCAACATGTTCCCCACTCATGGAGTTATGGTTAGCTGATTTTAACATGGTTGTTCCATTTGTCCTCCTGAAATCAATATAAATATTATGTTTTTATACAAGTGTCATGGTCAAATAGTTAGTTGAGACTAATCATATCTTTTCCCAACAGTCATAATAATTAATTACAAATATCAAATTTGAAATTCGGAATTTCCATAAATGGCAAAATTTTTCCAAATTTGAATTTACTAAAAACGAAATAAATTTCCAGCAAATTTTAATTTCAAATATATA
>JZKD02S2080815.1:151555-177497 GCA_000966675.3 Picea glauca
CATCCTTTCCCCCTTCAATAAAACACTATCATCAATGTTCGTTCCTTTCTTGGGATAGAATTGGATGAGATTTCCACAAATCTCCCTCCAACTCGCAAGTGGCCTCCTCATGACTGAAGTGCTTCCATTGCACCTTTACCTAAGCGACGGCTCTGTTCTGAAGTGTTATTTCTCTCCGATCCAGAATGTGCAGGGGTTCCACCTGGAACTCGCCTTCGGGTTCCGCCTGCACCAAGTTCCAATCAATCTTGTGAGTAGGGTCATGAATATACTTTTTCAACAACAAAACATGAAATACGTTATTAATTCTTAGATTACCTGGAAGTGCAAGTTGATATGCTATGGGTCCAATTCGAGCTAGTATATCGAAGGGCCCACAAAACTTGGGTGCCATCTTGGCACAGTTCCCTAACTTCAATGAGTTTTTTTGGGCTTTGACCTTAAAATAAACATGGTCTCCCAATTGAAATTCCAAGTGTCTTCTTTTCTGATTTGCATAACTCTTTTGTCTGTCCTATGCTTCTTTCAAGTTCTGTTGTACCTTCCTTACCATGTTCTCCATTTCTTGGAGCATCTCTGTTCCAACCATGAGTCTGTTAGCTGAGTTATCCCAGCTAATTAGAGTCATACACTTTTTTTCGTACAGTATTTCGAAAGGGATAAACTTAGCCAAAGTTTGGTACCCATTGTTATATGCAAATTCTACCAAGTGTAGGTGGTCTTCCCACCTGTTCAGTTTTGTTCTTACATACATGCAGAGCATGTCCTCTATGATTTCATTTGTCCTTTCAGTCTGTCCATCCTTTTGTGGATGGTAACTCATACTGAAGTTCAAATTAGTATTTATCCCTGCAAACAATTCCTTCCAAAAAGAGGATGTGAATTTTACATCTCTATCTGAAATCACCATTTTAGGAATACCATGTAGTCTAAAATTTCTTTCATGAATATTTCAGCAATGTTTATAGATTTAAAAGTAGACTTTATAGGAATAAAGTGTGCAGACTTACTGAGTTTATCCATTACAACCATGATAGAATCATTCTGTTTCTGAGTTTTAGGAAAACCTGTTATGAAGTCCAATGATATGGTCTCCCATTTCCATTCTGGTACTGGTAATGGCTGTAACAGGTTGCTTGGATGCTTGTGTTCGGCCTTAACCTATTGACAATCTTGGAACCTAGCAAAGTACTATGTTGTTTCACCCTTCATATTAGGCTATTAAAATAGTTTTATGAGCATTGTTATTGTTTTATTGTAACCTGGATGACCAGAATACGGTTTCTTATGCACTTCGTTCAAAACTGTTAATTTTAACTATGCTGAATCTGGTATGTAAATACTGTTTTTAAATCGTAATAGTCCCTTCTTGTCGACACTTAGATTTGGTTTATCTGAGTTTGCGGTATCGGTTTGTAATTCTTCCATCATCTTAGTGTAATTTCCATCGTTAATACTTGTCGTCCTTATTCTTTGTTCTAGATCACTTTCTGCTCTGTTGATATTTATCTCAAATAACCCATGGACTCTTATGCTTAAAGCGTATGCTACTTTATTTTCCTTACCCTTGATATGTCTGACCTCGAAGTCAAATTTTCTCAAGAAGGCTAGCCATCTTGCTTGTCTTGCATTAAGATTTGGTTGGCTAAATAGATATTTCACCCCGCTATTATCCATCAGTAGTAAGAATTTTCTTCCCATTATGTAGTGTCGCCACATTTTTAAGGCGTGTATTACTACTGCCAATTCTAAGTCATGAGTGACATAATTTCGCTCGTGTTCTTTTAATTTTCGAGACTCATAAAAAATAACCTATCCTTCCTGAGTTAGGACACCACCTAGTCCTTCTTTAATTGCATCAACACATACGGTGAAGTCTTTATCTGGGTCTGCTACCTTCAATATGGGTGCAGTTGTCAATAATTCCTTCAGATTGTTAAAATTGTCCTGACACTTCTCTGACCAGTTGAACTTGGTCCCTTTCTTTTGTAATGATGTGATAGGGTAGGCTATCTTGGAAAAACCTTCTATGAATCTACGGTAATATCTGGTGATTCCCATGAATGACCGGATATCCGCTACATCCTTAGGTATCGGCCATTCCATAATGGATTTTATCTTTTCCAGGTCTATGGCAATGCCTTCTGCTGAAATTACATGTCTTAGATATTGTATTTCTTTCTTATAGAAGTCGCACTTGTCAAATTTGGCGTATAGTTTGTGTTTCCTGAATGTTTGCAGAACTATCCTTAAGTTTTTTTCATGTTCTTCCTCCATTTTTGAATAGAACAGAATATTGTCGATAAATACTACTACGAACTTGTCTAAGTATGGACTAAAAATACTATTCTTCAGGAACATAAACGTGGTGGGTGCATTAGTGAGTCCAAAAGGTATGACTATGAACTCGTAGTGTCCATATCTTGTCCAAAAAGATGTTTTATTTATGTCCTCATATTTTATCCTAACTTGATGATAACCGGATCGTAAATCCAACTTTGAAAAGATCTTGGCCCCACCCACTTGATTGAACAAATCAATTATCCTTGGTAAGGGGTATTTTTTCTTAATAGTCATTTTTTTCAGTTGTCTATAATCGATACATAGTCTTAGAGTACCATATTTCTTTTTCACGAAGAGGACCAGTGCCCCCCATGCTGAGACACTTGGTCTGATATACTCTTTGTCCAATAATTCCTATAATTTTATTTTTAATTATGTCAGTTCTGATAGACTCATTCAGTATGGTGCCTTTGAGATAGGGGCTGAACTGGGTAGTAGGTATATGGAGAAGTCTATTTCCCTTCTAGGAGTTAATTCTGGTATCTCATCCACAAACATGTCTCTGAATTTACGTAGGAAAACAAAGTCTTATAACTTTGGCTTAACTTATTTTTATAACAGATTCGTCACTTGGATGGCATAAACTTGGCATCCCTTTCTAATACATTTCTTGAGTTGCATCGCTGAAACTTGTCTGAATAATATAGGTTTTGGTACGCCTTTGGCTGTTCTAACAGTGCCAAAGTCATCTTTATAGCTAAGTATATTGGTATAACAATCTAGTACTACTTTGTGTTGTTCCAACCAATCCATCCCGATAATCATATTGTAATATCCTACTTGTAGGATGTTCAGATTGGTCCTTATATTTTGACCATCTAAGATGAACTCAAAATCAGAAATAAAGTCAACTACTTTCCTTTTAGTACATGTTTCTAATTATACAAGCCATGATTTTGTGTGCTTCAGTTTCTTAAGTTTATTTGACTCTACTACATCAAGAGTAATATAACTTAATGTAGCTCCAGGGTCAATTAAAATAGAAATTCGGGTGTCATTGATTTTACCTTCAATTTCTACCACCGAGGATTGGTGGTCAACTTGTCGACCATCTATCGCTGCATTTATCCGATGCAGGCTTCCTCCAAATTGTGAACAATAGTTTTGTTTGCTAAAATTAAACGTGGACATTTCCTCCTTAGATGAGGCTCTCTACATTCCCAACACTTTAGTGGCTCGCAAGAGTTGTCCCCAAACTTCTTCGTTCCCAGGTTTATCGGTTTACCGCTACCTTGCGCATTCGAATGATTGGAGTGAAAATCCTTTCTTGGGAAATTTTTTCCTGCATTCTGATAAGGAGATGGTTGGTATCCCTTCCTCTGTTGGTTCATTTGATCTTGCTTCTTATCCCCCTAGGCCTTTGAAAACTCTACCCACTATTTATACTAGTCATAGCACATTCGTGCTTTCCTGAATACCTCACTCAAGGATTTGGGGTTGTCAAACTCAATTCTATCCCTGTAGAACTGTGGTAAAGAACTTAAGAATCGTTGGATTTTTACCTTATCCTCCCAGATGTATGGTACGAACCTTAGTAGTTCAAAAAATTTATTTATAACATCCTCCATCGTCATTTGTTTGAGTCGTAACTCATAAAATTCTTTCGTCTTCCTTTCATAATATCTTTTAGAAAGGTATCGTTTCTTAAAATACTTCTTAAAGTCGAACCATTCCAACTATTTATCCTTTAGGCCCTTAGCCAATTTCAGGTCCTGCCACCAAATGTCGTCTTTCCCCTTCAGATTGTAGATGGCCATTCTGACCTTCATGTTGCTGGAATAGTTATAGATATGGAAGTATTTTTTTGATGTCCAACAACCATGCCTCAACATCTTCTCTTGTCCTGGATTCTCCATCAAAGGTAGCTAGTTTAATCTTTTTAAATTCTCCTTCATGGTGGTCAATTTGTTTTCTTTTTCTGTCTGGTATAGCTTTGTCTTCAGCTGAAGGTGTCCCTTCAGACGGATTGTCTCCTTTTACTGTTTCCAGACCAGAATTCTTGGAGGCCCTTTTTCTAACCTCTTCGTCATGGTTATTATCTTTTGGTATTTTCTTAGTTACTATACTACGCAACAAGACTTCATTTATCTCTTTTTGTTCTTGCTGTGCTTTTTGCAATTTTTCATTGTCAGCCTTGAAAACCTCCAGTTCAACAATAAGATTCCTCATTGTTTCCAACACCTCCATGGGTGATCTTCCATCACTTTTCTGTCTTGGATCTCCAGGAGGATCTTGCTATGGATTTCCTTCCATCCTGATTTATACACCCTCCTGAACTTCCATAATTTACAAAAACAGAAAGGGATTTTTGTTTGTAACCATAAGATTTATTAGTTTTACATAAAACAGAATAAATACTAAGCAGCTAATGTGGCCCTGTTCAGGCCCAATGTTGTAGATTTTGCTATGATACCATATGTAATATACCTTAATTTTGACCAAAAAAAAAATATTTTTCTTCTCTTGAACACTAATCCTAATTAACTCGATAGATTCGTTCTTAGGATAAAATGATTGTTTTCTCTAGTATTGAACTCTTACACTTATGTATGTCCTAAGCCTCCAAACATTTGTACGTGTCATACTATACACAACTCGGACTGTGGAGGACTTAGGATTCATGATCCCAAAATTATTTCTTACGAAAAATAATTCTAACTGTGGAGAGGAGAAATGATTCACGATCGACGATATTGAGAAATCATTTCAACTATTGGATCTCGGAGCAGGAGATCCGTTGGATCAGAACCTCCATGTGGTATCATGTATCGGGGTTTGGAATCATTTATTTTCGACTGCAGAAGTCACAAAGTGACGAGCGCCAAGGGATCATGCGACACATGGCACATCCGTTAGGTGGGGACTGCGTGGTTGATAGATGGTGTAAACATACAACTCACAAAAAAGGTGGAAGTAGGCGACAAGTGGCATACACATGTCAACTTTGAAGGAATCAACCCATCACTGACTTATCATGCTTCGGGGTTTCGCAAAGGAGGAGCACGAGGGTTCAACACTCCAACTCGCAAAGTCGCGAGTTGCGAGTAGTGCTATTTTTTAGCCTAGCCCATGGTTATAGGTATCATGTGCTAGAAAGGAGGGAGCCATACCCATATCGCATCTCGGGTATCGGAGGTTTGGAGTTGAGGTCTTCGACTCTCGAACTCGCAATATTGCGAGTCACGAAAAGCGCTTGTGTTAAGGCCTTGTTTATGGTCATATCACAAAGGAGTTGAAGAGAGGGAGTCTATTCTAGGTGGTGTAGTTTCATACCTACCCTAGATCTGGGCTTGAACGTTTTGCCTGTGTTTAATTAATGCAAGGTTCATGACTCTTCTTCTTTGCATGTTGCATAATGGAAGTAGAGTAACACAGAATGAATAAATTCTGACTGTCAAGGGTATTCCAATATCAATATAACTTCTTGAAGCAAACCATTTCATTGTTATTTCGATTCTAGCATCGGATATAATATATAAAAGAAGGGGTTCTAGATTTTTTAGCTTTCAATTTCATCAGTATTTATGCATCTAGCATTTCATTTACATGTTGTTGATACATACTATTGATCAGTATATGATTCACATAATACATGAACAAACATATATAATATTAACTATTTATGTTGTAGATAGTCCACTTCTGGTTTGTTGTGATGCCAATATAGTTTCCAGAATAATATATATCTATAATATATAAACATATATAATACATAGGATTCATGTTGTCTTGTATTTCTCTTCAATTCCAAGTTATACTAGAAAGGAAGTCTCCACTAAGTGATATTATTTTCTGAAATTTAATTACAAAGATACACCTAAACGTTTGTATATGCACAAACTTACTCAACTCCGATTATACATAGATAGATCTGCTTAATATTTCAGTCACAGGAATGAACATATTCCTATAAATAGATATGTTCCTTTCAAGCACATCATACACAGATAATCCTAACTAGAATTTCGATTACAGAGTTAAACATATCCTATAAATGGATCTTTTCTTTCAGATTCATTTGTATATAGATAGTTTTGTCTAGCATTTCAGTTTCAGGAGGAACAATTCCCAGAATTTAGTTTTTAATTTAGGGATGATTTTAGGGGCTAAATTTCACTCATGGGCTAATTTTTCATGGTTTTTCCAAAAACGAGATTCGCTATTTTAAAAGTGATTTGCCCAAATTATATAGGATGAAATTATTTTACCTTAAAAATTGCCAAAATTTTATAAAACTGCATCAAATCTTTAGAAATTTGAATATTTTTACAAAAATATCGCTAATCATTTATAGTTCGCATATGCAGGATTAGTAAGATTCCCCAAGGTTTCTACATTTTAAAATAAATTTTCATCCTTAAAATCATCCCTGCTTTGATTATAAACTTCATACTATGAACAAATGTCATCCATGCAAATTATTTCAAGTTAGCACAATTAGATGCATAATTTTGGATAACAAATCATTCAAACAAAGAAGGAGAAGATTTTACATATCTGAACCAGTGCATGGGAAGACAAAGGGAGCAACCACATTCCTCCCAATCATAGAATAGGGCAGCCAAAATCACTTTCCCGATTCACCCCCTAGCCTCACCATAAATCCATGAGAACGAACTTGGAAAACTTCTCCTCGGAAATGTCCTTCAATTCCAACAGGATCCTCTTTCCTCACACTCACTCAGTAGTGTTCATAACAACAAGGAAAAATCAATAGTCTCCTTTCCAAGCATACTTGGGAGCATCCTGCCTCCTCACATATGCTATTTATCAATTTGCCTAGGTCTTTTCCCTCCCTTGGGAATTTTTGCATCTTTCTAAATCCCTAATTTTCAGGGGCTGCCAATGGCCAAATCACTTATTTGTGACTTGTAATAATCAGCCTAGAGGTAGTTCCAACATGTTCCCCACTCATGGAGTTATGGTCAGTTGATTTTAACATGGATGTTCCATTTGTCCTCCTGAAATCAATATAAATATTATGTTTTTATACAACTTTCATGGTCAAATAGTTAGTTGAGTCTAATTAGATCTCTGCCCAACATTCATAATAATTAATTACAAATATCAAATTCGAAATTTGGAATTGCCATAAATGGAAAAAAAAATTCAAATTTGAATTCAATAAAAACGGAATAAATTTCCAGCAAATTTAAATTTCAATATATATATATATATATTTGGAGATGTCACATTAATCTAATCTAATATCAGAAGAATTGTTTAAGCAATTGGGGTTAAAAAACAAGTACATCATAATCCTTACACACTTAAATGGATAAGCAATCATTATCAAATGCACATAACAAAGAAGTGCACAATCAAATTTGCAATTTCATCTAAGTATGTCGATGAGGTAACATGTGATGTAGTGCAATTAATAGAATGTGGAATGGTCTTAGGTATTCCATATTTATATGATCGAAATACAATCTTCTACAGGACAAAGAATCAATATCAATTAACTAAAGAAGGTCAAGATTACGTAGTTCATGCTCATCATGTAAAGGAAAATGAAACACTTTAAATAGTGGAACAATTAAAGAAGGTAGTTCAAGCAAGAAACAAACCAATAATTATTTCAAATCAAGTAATCGATCTTAAGCAAGAACAAGAAAGGATTGTTGAATGGAAAATCAATCATAGGTTTCTTCAAGATAAGGTCATGTTGTGCAAGCATATCATCTCATTTGTAGTCATCTTTTTTATACTATATTTAGTAATATTTTCTACATGGATGATAGTGGCTTCAATAAAATGTGACAGAGTTGAAATGGCTAACAATATGTGGTCAGTTGTAATGAGTATGTTACAGTTGATCCTAATAAGACAGGTGCACAGGATAGAGTTCAGAGATAGAGGACAAGACGGGTGGCCTATCCCAAGCTTTTTGAATGGTCAGTAACCTTGTTGGGACCAAAAGGTCCTTTAGTGTGGAGGTGTGATCCAGAACTAGATCAAAGAGTCTTCTGAGGTCCAGAAAAGGCTCAAAAATGAAAGTTCTCGAAATCGGATGGAACCAACTCCATTGCAACCGATGCATCGCACTGATTCCAACCATATATTTACTTTCTCAAACAGGCTCCATATGTGAGAGTTATCGTACTCTGATGAGATTCTGAAACAACTAAAATGTCAAAGGGTCAACTAGCAAAAAGTCAATGCTGACGTCAACATCACATCACCAAAGCTATTTAATGATGCTGACATGGAAGAGGCAAGTGATGACAAGTGGTGACCTATGACTAGGAAAATGTTGTAGACTTGGACTAATACAGTACTTACATGTGGAATGTGAATTCTCAAATGTGGTGGTGCCACATGGCCCAGGCATGGGCAGCCATGTGGCACCTACTTATCAATTGTGTGGCATGTTAAGAAAAAATTGTTTCGGGGTCCGTGGGTTTTGAACCCACGACCTGTGTTTAAACCAATGCCTTAGGGAGAGCCCTATTACCAACATGCCACCATGTTTCATGTTAAATATTACCCACAATATTATATTTGAGTTGTAATGTATTCAATGGAGAGCGGATAGGGGCTGGGGCCAAGCCCCATCCCGTGGTTTGTTTGTTTCATGCAACCAACCACGAAAAAGGAGCGCAGCCTATCCAAAGATCCAACCCATGGTTGTTGTTAATCCACCATATATCTAGGGGATATCCCTTCAAGGGCACACATGTTTCCCTTTTAGGGCTGAGGTTACATCAACACGCCATAAATTTAGGGGCTAGCATGATTTAAGGGCTAGTGATTGGCCAAATTTTATGCATGTGACCAGTTTAGAGGGGGTGCGAACCACCTTTTGGTGGATTAGCCCATATATTTGGCTAAAGTGGGTTTTTAACTACACAGTATGGATTTTTTAATTGATTTATGCCTGTTATTGAAGATTTTGGCCATTATTGGGAGATATTAGGCTCTTTTTGAGCCCAGATTTTGGGAGGAAGTTGGGGAAGGATAACCAAATTCATATCTATATAAACCAAGCATATTTTGAGGCCAAGGAGAATAGTCAAAGAAGATTTATTATGAAGAAAAGCAAAGCCAAATCCATTTTTATGTAGGGGGGCTGTTGAGGAGTAGAAATTTGGAGGCCATTTCCAGAGGTTATACTCAGTCTTTTTCAGTGTCGTCTTCTGCATTGGATTTATGAGGTCGAGAAAAAAAATGCAAGATCCGAATGGATTCCATTTGATGTAATTTTGATTTACTTTTCAAGCATTGAATAATTAATAATGAAGCCTCCCCCACTAAGACAAAGGCCCAGAGATGTAGGAAATTTTGTGTCGAACTCTTTTATCACTTCTCTTGTTATGGTTTGTTTTTATTCATGAATGGATTCTAAATATACAACCAGATCAATATTAACATAAAAAATGTTTCATCTACCCACGGGGAATATTTTCATACTACAAGTTACCCTTCAACTGTAAAAATGATGGAGATACCTTCCACTGGGTTTTTTCATACACTTTCCATGATATCAAGAATATAATTGAACCCTACCTTGATAAATTTCCTCCTCAATAAATGAATCAATAGGATCACATTGATCATTTGAGAACATTGTTTCTTAGGTTTCAGTTCTACAACATACGTTGGAATCCTCACAAATGCATTTTCTCTATTGAAACAGGTAGACTCCTAGGATTCATGTTTTCCAAAGATGGGATTAGGGTGAATCCCTTGAAAGTGAAATATTTTTTTCACTTAACCCCTCCCAATAACCTTAACCACTCGAATGTTTCCAAGGCAAGGAAAACTTTTTACGTGTTTTCATTTGCAATTATTCAAATATCAATAAAGGATTTATCAGATTACTAAATAAGTATATCCATTTTATTTGGATGGCCAATATGAATGATCATTCGATGCTCTCAATTATACTTTAACACATACGCCATTGTTGCACCCCATCAACTATATGAAATATTATATCCATTACCTGGACTCCTCCACTTCAATTATTTCCATGGTGTTATTTCAAGAGGATGAAGAAAACATGGAAGATGTCATATACTAATTGAGTAAAATACTTGCAAATCTAGAACTCATATATTCACATGTTGAGAAGTTGGTTTTGATAGTGGTGATTGTTGTGCAAATATTTTTCCATTACATCCTACTCTGCAAGACCATAATTATTGTTGACTCTAACCCTATGTATCACATTCTAACCCATCAAGTACTGGGGAAAATACTCTAGGTGGATCATTATTCTTGAGGAATTTGATCTCAATGTTTCTAAATTGAAGTTAAATAAATCAATAGTATTTCTTGAGTTGATCTGTGGCTTTCCACATATATATGCAGAAACTAAGTCTTTTGATTCACTTCTATATGATTCATTTTTCCTCATCAGTATGTATGATCCTTGGTATGGATACATTCTCTTATATATCCAAACCCAAGGCTTTTCTCTAGGAATATCCCATCATGAGAGCTATCGAATTCGACATCATTCTAAATATTATCTTATAAATGGTGACACTCTATATATTTGTGGTATCGATACCATTTTTTTATGGTGTTTAACTCATGAAGAGGATGAACGTGTCTTGAATGACTTTTAGATAGGATCATGTGGTGGTCATCTTTCTGGGATAACTACAACCCAAAAAATCCTATGTACAGGGTGTTTTTGGCCATCAATTTTTAAAGACTATATTGAAGCCATTAAAAAATGGCTACCATGTCAAATATTCTAGAAGAAAGCAATTGGAAGAAGGGAAAGGTGATCTTGCTACAGATAAACACCTTTCCTATATTTTAAGCAATCCACCAATGGAACTGAAGAGGCATCTTCTTGATGGGCTTAACCTAACCAGAGATGAAAAATTGTTCCTTTGGTGCAATCTCTCTTTCTCTCAACCCTCAATGAACAAAAAACACATGAATGCAAGGCAGTTCTCTCAAATCGTCTCCGTAAAAATGAAACTCACTGTTATACAAGAAAAATGAATAACTCAGCATTCCCAAAAATTTCATCGACCGTATTAGAAGATTCTATCCCTTCTTAAATAATGAATGTAATCTTCTACAAACTGTAAATGTTTCTTTACTCTTCTCAAATTATCTGTGCAATTAGAGTCGCAAGAGAAATTTCCCACAACATTTACTGACACAACTGACTATGAATTAAAATAGACATCGCCATTTTCTTAGACTGGAAAATGATTTATAACAATAACGGACTCACTAACGCTGAAAACTATCAGAAATCTAACATAACATTACTTCTACTTCTCTTCTTGCTTGTTGCGTATGACTTGTCCTCTGTTGTGAACTCTCTAAAGTGGCGTCCTTCCTTGATGGTCCAATTCCTACCTGTTTATATCTGAAAGCGTCCCTTCTTTCATGAACAATGCATTGAGTTGTCACAACATTGTATTGATTACAAGTTCTTAGGCTAGTCTTTTTATAAATAAAAGATTGCTGGAAAATTCATTATTTATATGATTTTCGGAATATAAACGTTTTTGAAATAAACATAAAGACAGAAGAAAAGACACCAAGATGATAATTAAGACAAATGAGACATAAAGAAATCCTCTATTTCATTCCAATTCACCAAGGAGTCATTCTCTTTACAAAATTTCGTGAAGAAGTTTTGGACCAAAGTCAAACTTAGACATCCCCGATGGAACATACAAAAGGACCTCTGACAGAAAATAAAAACTGAACTCTAAAAGATGGATCGACTTTCCACAGATTTCTACCCACTCGACTCTACACAACAGCCTTTGTTAGTCATGAAAATTAATTCACAAACAGACAAGTCTACACAGACTATCAAATATAGATCAACACCTCTGAAAAAAAAGTCTCTAAATGATGTAATTAAACCCTGAATCTTTTTGTCTACAACAAGACCCTGCTATCATAAAAAAGAATTAGGCTTGTGATAAATTAAGGAATGAATGAAAACTAAACTATATCAACATAATCTCAAAGATAAAACCTTAGTATACTTCTCCTTCTATCCTCCTCAGGTTCTTCCATTTCCCTTTGCCTTTAAGAAAACTAGAACTGGTTGAAATAGTTGAACTACCTCATTAGTTAAGTAAACTAAAAACTCAACCAACTTTTTAGTTAGGTGGAAAAGTAATAAATAATAATAAGGGTTATAATTAAATAATAACTAGTAGGTGGGACCCCTTGTGACTTCCATTTAGCTCTTAACAATTATAACATAACTAATCAATTAAACATGAATATCTCTCCTTGTGACTCCCATCATCACATGCACATTTGACAATTTATCTCATTGATATTTGATATTATTTTCAAAAATGCATTACTCATATATCCAAAAATAAAACATCTTGTCCAAAACCTCTTAAGTCAAATTTCATTAACAATAATTAAAATATAACTCAAAAGCCATATTTTCCACTTCGAGATGCAATCTTTCCCTTGTTGTTCTTGTCACCCCTCTATCTCTATGAATTTGTCTTTGGTTGTGCTAAGCCTTTAGGCCTAATCTCGTTGATCACAAGAAAACAATCATCCCTCATATGCATATTGGAAGACACAGATTAACCAGAGCCATTGGATGGTGAGGAAGGGGTAGCAGTGTGTTTTCCTTTGTCAGGAGCATGGTGAGCCTCAGTTTTCAATATCTTGCTATCAAGGGAGGACTGCACCGATGAGTGGGAGGGGTATCTTGGACAATCTGATTGTTAGGTGGGGGAGAAGGTAAGGAAAAATTGGGCTATCGATGATGTTGGGAGACTGTCGGTTGGACAATCTTTTGTCATCCATCATTTTATGGAACCTCGAGTTGTAATGAGACATGAGGGGGAACGAGTATACCAGGGGATTTTGGAACTTGTAATGGAGGCCTTTTAGGCCTCGATTCAACCACTCCTTATCCAATCCAATTGAAGAACCCAACCAGAAATAGTTGTCCTAGCTCTTGTGAGTCAACATCAAAGTGTATGGAGAATCTTGGCCTTCTTGGGCATCTGTTCCAATTACCTCTCCCTCAGTTTCCTATTCCATGGCGACCTCAACTGAAAAATCTCATTCCTGCATGCATGATTGATTAGAAAATAGTTCCTTTACAACCATTCATGAAAACTCCTTAAACATATGAAATAGACTTTTGGCTCTACAACGTATAAGACTCATGTAATCAAATCCAGATAAATTGTTTAACTGTTGTCAATGAGTAGGGGGTGAACAAAAGTTCCTCAGATATGCGAGGGGTTTGTATTGAGTGTAACATGATAAAATGAGGGGGAAAAGAAAATGGTTACTGCTCAAAGGAAAAAAAAAATCAATTGTAATACAAACCAAAGAAAATATGACTGTGATCCAACCAAGAAACTATGATTTCAAACTTTTCCATACATAACTCTTCTTGACTGTAATTCAATTTTAGAACAGGGAGTGAAAAATGAATGCGGGAAGGTGATGGGGTTCTAATTGTGAAAAGAAAAATAATGGCAGGGAAAGAGAGAAGATATTGTTCATAAAACTAATTAAGTAATCCATAAAATCATTATGTAAAAAGAAATAACATCAACCAAATAATCATTGTGATCAAATGAAAACTACTGTGTATAATTCAATTAATTTTGTGCATTGACATGCTCACTGTTTGTAATCAATTGTTTAACACAGTGTCACCAAACAAAACAACATGCATCCCTCAACAACCTGTGGAAAGATCTGTTTCTTCTCATTGTCCATTTAATATTTTAAAACAATTCTCAAATGAATACAAAGTACTTATTTCCACTCTGTTCAGCGTCAACTCTTCAGCCACTGCCCACAAATTATTTCAATCATCAAACACAGACTCAAAATTCATGCCTGATTCTGTCCCGTAATGCATTTAATAATTAAATTGTAATGAGGTTACACTATCATAGAACCCATGTTTATCTCTGCTACGATGCATGATATTCATTAACGCACACAACAGACAACCAAATGCAATCGTCAATATTTAATTGAAAATATCTTGACTTTCCATTTAAACACAGAAACATCAATCACCATTTTAACTCATACAATGCTTGGAATACACAGACCATTCGACAAAATGAAGATCATTTATGTATAGTTTCCAATCACTCTGAAACTAAACATCCACAATTCTTGGCTATCAATCATTATAATGAGGTAGCAACAGTAAGTTTGATCTCATCTCATAAATTGATCAAATTTGTAGAAAACCCATTTTGTTTAAAAACATGTGACCATATTTGATGGCGCAATCAATAATATCCATAGCATATATAGTGGATTTCCATACCATAATCACCATGATTGTGATATTCCCATTTGGCAATTTAAAACACACAGTCACAATAATCATTAACTCAACCTAACATGTTCTAGGAAGGATACACATACCCAACCTCATGCATGAAATCATTTCTCTAATTTAATCAGTTACAACTAAGGATGGGTTAACAATTCAATAATCATCATGTAGAAGACAACGACAACATATTCGATCCCATTTCTCCAATCATCTAATAAATAATGTTGATCTTATCAATTAGATTGTTATTATAACCAATTGTAGTGCCTAAATACCAATAACCACAACCACTGTCAAGATAATCCACAAAGACGAGCCAAAAATAGAACAATATCGACAATGTAGAATTAACTAATAACCATCAACCATGTATCCAATAGGACATATCAGGTTCCCTTTATCAAAACCAGGTTTGAGTAATCCAATATTCTCCCTGTGGACCAACATAGGTAGACTTGAGTCGACCCCCACCATCGGGTGAGAACTTTCGAGACCAACGGTGCACACACAGGGTATACCACCACTAAATTTGCAGAGATACTGACAACTCTAGTGATAGGAAAGACTATGAACAAAGGAACAAGGCTCCATTTTTGTCTTGTGGAAACACATAGAACACACAAGGTATAATCCTTGTGGTTTTCACAATCAACCAAAGAATGCTAAGATAAACAGAGTCGAGAAATAACAATCATCCTTAAGCAAGCCCTTTGACATAACAATCATCATAAACCATTCCGCGAACATCAATAACAGGAACGAACACATACCCAAGTGAGACAATGCATAGTGACACAAAGTGTTTCAAAACCAGCAAACCCCATAATATAAAACAATTGGGTATAAGAAGGCATGGAAACAACCGACCAATATGGACAGAATGGAAACCCTTCAACCAAGACTGATAATGATGATATAGATACCTTATGGCTTCTAAACTCAGAATGAACAATGAAACTGTAACTTCAAACATTATTTCAATGAAACCACACAAATCATTTATTCTAGAAGAATATCATGAATTCACACAGTTGCTAGACTTAAGGAAAGCACATACTCATACATCACTGATCCAACTTTTATTTAATAACTAGAGCAGGTTCATGGATGGCGAAAATATATACATGTAATCATGAAAAACATTAAAATGCGAGCTTGGCAGAGAAGTTCTTCCTCTGCTTGAAAAACAGATCTTAACGAACACAATCAAACAATAGCCAGGGTGACAGCTAGTGGAAGGGGTATGGAGTGACATGTAGTAAATGCACGTCATCTCCACCCCCACTCATTCAATTCCTTAGTACATGCTAGCCAACCTTCCATTAATATGCTTAATAAATCTATGCATTTAACCTAACACCCATCACTTGTCAAGTGCACCACCCATATCACATTTAACCATTGCCAACTATACCATAACACATATCAACCAAGTTTCATATAACTCAATAAATCACATAGCTATTAACTTGCTACCTAGGATTAGCAACGATCTTTTAATTTCAATGCATGCAGAGTAGCATATTAGCATAGTTCAATCTCTTCCTTTTGCATTTTGTTTATATTGTTTTTGTCTCTGACGCAAATGTGCCATCCAGGCACGCCTGCTCCCACAAGACCTCCTCCTTCAATGGCCCGAAGAACGAAAATGCTCTTCAAACCCCCTTATCGGGAGTTCTCAACACCCACAGAACGCTCCTTCTGACCTCCCTTCTTCCTAATTGGGAAATCGGTCCTCACGTGATCGCGAGTCTTGAGCTCACGGAATCGGTACTTGCAAATCCCCAAACCCCGATGAGTATCCACCCCGTATTCCCTGCTCTTGTCGGGAATTCTCCCTTCGGGAAATCGACACTTGCGAGGTCGTGAATTTCTCACCTCACGGATCCCCGATTCCCGATCTCCAATGGCACCTCTACACCCCTTAGCTCCCTTCGTCTAACTCCATTCGCATGTGACCTGCTGGTCCACAAGACCACGTCCTTCCTCCTATCGAAAATTCGGACTTCATGAAACTGAAATGAATGGGACTTACATCCTCAGGATCTCTGATCCTCCGATCCCCGATGCTACCTATCCCTTTTACTAGATCTCATGGCCCACACTTCAAGGGTGATTGGGAAATTGTGTTTCGGAATTTTGCGATTTCTAAAGCACTCGTCTACGGACTATTCCAAGTCCCAAACTCTGATATGCGATGACACTTGTCCTCCTCTTAACTTCCTTGGCTGCGGGACCGTCGCGTTTCGGGATTTCGCAACTTCTCCTGTCGTGAGTTTCTCGTCACCAAGAATCCCAAAATGTTGAACCCTGATGTACGTGTGAATGCTCTCCTCCACGTCACCGCTTCCTTCCACTCTATCGGGTATCGTGAAATTGCGATTCCTAGTGTGACGGTTCCGTTGTATGCGGAAAACCCGAAATGCCAAACCCTGACTCCTTCAGATCCTCAGACACGCGTCCCCTACATCAAAAGCCTTTGATTGTGTCGAGAAATCGTGGATCATGATTCCTACCTGCGCGATTCTCTCGTCTCTGGGAATCCTGATGAGTTAAATTCTGACTCCTGCATGGATGTCTAACACGTGTTTTGTTGATATCGACGGTTGAGATCCTTCCTTGGGATTTCGAGAACCACAAGGTCTCGATTCTCTATCATAAACAAACCCCGATGACCTTGATATCCCGATGAATCCTCCGAGATTCCTCCTCTGCATACGAGGAATTAAAGGCTGCGCAAATTTCCCAAGATCTAACGGTCGATGGGATTTCATAGTTTCCCCGACAAATCCTGACCGTCGATTTCTCCTCCTTGGAGATTTCTCGAGAGTGGCTAAGTGTTCCTTCTCAGCACTTTCCCTTCAATGTCTGCGCTTGAAACTCTTTCCTGAAACGTTTCATGACACACTTCTTGTGCTCTCCTTTGATGATATCATGAATGTGCTATACCTCCTGAGATTTTCCACTCTGATTCTTTCAGAGGAACTTGCACGCACTCCTTGCGCTCAACCCTGCAAACACTTCAAGTGTTCGAACTTCTTTTGACTCTGTGCACACCTGCAACATCAGTCCTCGATTTGCTTTGCTCAGATTTACAACTGAGACTTCTTCTTCAGCCTGCACACTCTTTGCATGGCTTCAACAACCTATTTCCACTTCTGGGTGAATGGGAACAAGTGTTAACCTAACTAAGCCTTCATCAACGCACTCCTTGCGGATGAATTCAACTGCACACCTTGTAGGAATCTCATGGCTCAGATAGAGAAACAATTGAAACTCATTCCATCTCCCCTTCAGACTTCAGGTTGAAACATGAAATCTCATGCACCGCATATAAAAAGCAAATGCATATCAAGAAAGAAAACATTCATGAGCACATAAACAATATACACAGAGAAACAACACCAACCATGAGTTTGAATCAGAACTTTCTTCTATTAATTCAAATGCCTGTACATGGGTGTTATTCATACACTATTCTCTTCCTGCTCTTCTCTCTTCCTGAATGCTTCCATCTGTCACAATGTACAAAGGAGGGTGTCTATATCCGTTTTCCCTCTCGAATATCTAAACTATCAAATCTAGACTTAAAATCCTATCTACCAGCATTAACTAGATTAAATTCCTCCTATCTACTTCAGACAAGAGCATATGGCTCAAGGTCTGATACAATATACAAAAGGCACTCCTTCATAAAGGATTCATTAAAGACTTGTGCTACAATCCCAAATCACATTCAGAAATTTGGGTTTGTTTGTCCAGCTGATCTCCGCTTGATGAGTTGGCGATGCTCCTACATCATACTCCCTTGTTTGAAAGATTTCATGGGCTCCTGTCCATGAGCTCCCACACGGTTTGTCCACGCTTTTGAATCTCCGCTTCCATCTCCCATCTGGCATCTTGTACTAGATGGTTCTTCCATTTGACCAGATACTCAAAGTATTGCTTCCGCCTGGTCTTTTTGCTCACCCTTTTATCAAGTATACGCTCCATCTATGGATTTTCTGCAATCGACATCTTCTTCTGCCACTAGACTTCTAGTTGTTCATCACCTCTAGCTCCTTCTTCCTCAGCCTTATATGGATATAATTCTGAGACATTGAATGTCGGAGATATTCCGATCCCATCTGACAACTCAATTTCATAAGCATTTTCTCCCAATCTCTTTAGGACTCTGCATGGCCCAATTTTCTTCATTTTCATCTTGTTGTACGTTCCTCTCGGGAACCTTTCCTTCCTCAGATGTGCCAGAACTAAATCACCATCTTCAAAATGAAGTTGTCTCTGATGTTGATCCGCTCTGTGCTTATATTCCTGGTTTGATTCCAGCAATCGCTCCTTCACCCTGCTGTGAAGTTCTTTCATCGCCTCTGTGAACTCTTCAGCGCTTGCGCTCTTAGTCATTATCTGCTCTGAGTCACTCAATTCATATATTCCTCTTGGCTGCCTGCCATATACAATTTCAAATGGACTTTTGCCTGTGTTCTTGTTCACTGAGTCATTGTATGCGAACTCTACCTGTGGCAACACATTGTCCCAGCTGCTATGGTGCTCTGTCACCAAGCTTCTTAATAAATCTCCCAGACTTCTATTTACCACCTCTGTTTTCCCATGTGTCTGAGGATGATAGGCAGAACTAAACATCAAGTTAGTCCCCATCTTCTTCCAGAGTGTCCTCCAGAAATTTCCAATGAACTTTGTATCCCTATCCGATACTATGCTTCTGGGTAAACCATGAAGTCGAATGACCTCCTTGAAGAACAAATTTGCGATATGAGTCGCATCGCTGGTCTTCTGGCATGGAATGAAATGTGCCATATTTGAAAACCTGTCAACCACCTCAAAGATCAAATCATGTCCTCTTTGCATCCTAGGCAATCCCAATATGAAATCCATGTTGATTCCATCCCACGGCTTCTCGGGTATGGGTAATGGTTGATAGAATCTCGCATTCTGCTTCCTACCCTTTGAATGCTGGCAAATTCTGCACCTGTCAACAAACTTCTTTACTTTCGACTGCATTCCTAGCCAAAAGTATGCTTCTCTCAGCTTTTCAAATGTCTTGTCGTGGAAAAAGTGCCCTGCTAATCCACCACTGTGCTTCTCTTTTAGCAGATTCTCCCTCATGGAGCAATTCAGAATGCATAACTAATTTCGTCTGAACAACAGTCCATTTTGGATATGTAATTTATCCATGGAATTCTGTCTCTGAGAACTAGATTCTCAGTTGCTTCATATGCCTCTGCAAAATATGCATCACCTGCATACATGTCCCTAAGATTTTCAAAACCCAATGTTTTGACTCAGAACTCCTGCAGCAACAAACACTTCCTGCTCAAAGCATCATCCATTTTGTTTGCAGTACCTGAAATGTGTTTAGTTACAAATGTAAAATTATGCATATACTCTACCCATTTAGCATGTTTCTGATTCAACTTCTCCTGTTGAGTCAGAAACTGTAATGCATGATTATCACTATACAGAACAAATTCTTTCGGAATCAAATAATGTCTCCATTTCTTCAATGCCTGTATGATAGCATAAAATTCTTTATCATACATGGAGTATTTCACTTTTGCCTCATCCAGCTTCTTGCTGAAATATGCAATTGGTCTGTCCTCCTAGCTCAAGACCGCTCCTATGGCAAAGACACTTGCATCACACTTCACCTGGAACACCTTTGTAAAATCCGGCAACACCAAAACCGATTGTTCTGTGATCTTCCGCTTCAATAGATTGAAGCTCTTCTCTGCCTCTTCATTCCAATGAAAATATTTATGTCTTTTCTTGACTGTGTCCATCATTGTTGCGCTAATTCCACTGAAATCCGTGATGAATTTTCGATAAAAACTAGCCAGTCCATGAAAACTTCTCACCTCAAAAATATTTCTCGGTGATGGCCAATTCTTCATTACCTCCACCTTACTTGGATCCATTTTTAATTCATTTGCTGATATGACAAACCCCAAGTAAATGAGTTTTGTCTTCATAAATGAAGATTTCCTCATGTTAATAAACAACTTTTCTTGCTGTAGCTTCCTCATTACTGCAGCTAAATGTTTCAGATTTTCTTCTTTTGTTTTGTTGAAAATCAATATGTCATCCAGATAAACAATGACAAACTTACCAGTGAATTTCTTTAGCACTTCATTCATTAATCTCATGAAGGTACTCGTTGCATTTTTCAAGCCAAATGGCATGACTAGCCATTCATACAACCCTTCATTGGTTTTGAAGGTTGTCTTCCATTCATCGCCTTCCCTCATGCGAATCTGATGGTATCCGATTTTCAAATCAACTTTTGAAAAAAATTTGGCTCCACTTAAACAGTCCATCAAGTCATCCATCCGTGGAAATGGAAACCTGTACCCGATGGTTATCTTGTTAATGGCTCTGGAATCAGTACACATTCTCCAACCTCCATATTTCTTTGGACTCAGTACCGTTGGAATGGCACACAGACTTAAACATTCCCTAATCAGTCCTTTATCCAATAGTTCTTGTACCTGACTTTTAACTTCTTCGTTCTCCTGTGGAATCAACCTGTACACAGCTTTGTTTGGAAAACTGGCTCCTGGTATGAGGTCGATATGATGACTCACACTCCTCATCGACGGTAATGAATGAGTTAATTCATCTACCACTATGTCAGCGAACTCCTCCAGCAGTTCCTAAATTTCTTCTGGCAAATCATCCATTCTTGTGCTGGTCAAGACAATCCTTGGTTTCCTGACCACAAAGAATTGTGGATCTTCCTTCTTCTTTACTTCCGCCAAAATTTCCTTCCCACTCATGAGAAGTACCCTGTTCTTCACTTCCAGTTTCACCTCCTTATCTTTTATCGGAAGTAACATATGTGTTCTTCCATTCTTATCCAAAGTATACGTATTCATTTTCCCATCATGAATTACGTTCATGTCATATTGCCATGGTCTGCCTAGCAATAAATGACATACATCCATAGGAATAACATCACAGAGTATTTTATCATTATATCCTCCTATATTGATGTCAACTAAGCACTGTTTAGTGACACTTACCTGATGTCCCTTCTGTAGCCATGAGACTTTATATGGACTCGGGTGATCAGTTGTCTCCAGCTCTAGTTTCTCCACCATCTCGGTTGAAATGAGATTGTCTGTGCTTCCACTGTCCACAATAACCTTGCACTTCCTGTCTTTGGTCTTGCATGTGATTCTGAAAAGTCGGCTTCTTTGAGTTGTGTCCTCCACCTCCTTCTCGGGTTTTAAGAGAACCTTATGCATCATCAACGACCTTCCGTCTTCTACGTCTTCTGCTTCAACATCTTGCCTCTGTGCCTTGGCGATGTGAGCTTCTCCTGCATCCTTCTTCCTATATGGACAATCAACTGCCTTGTGTCCATTCTTTCCACATGTGAAGCATGTGATGACTCCACCTCTGCCTCTTCCTCTACCTCTGGTACGAGGAAATGTGTTATTATCAGCGTATCCTCTGCTCTATTCTGTCTGTTGCCTTTGTTGTTCAACATGCTGTCCTCGCTGTGAACTTCCACCTCTTTCTGTTCTAGTCTAAGGCTTCTTCTAATCGTCCTTGGACTTCTAAAACCTGTCTTGGGCAACTGACTTACCTTTTGGCTGGATCCTGCCTCGACCTCACTGTGTTGGCTTACGGCTTATATTTTCCTCAGCTTTCAACGCCATCTGATACACAACCTCCACCATTCTGATGGTTTTCATACTCATCTCATCCTGGATATCGTATCTCAAGCCATTCATGTACCTGCCAACTTTTTTTATCATCGCTCTCCCGATGACCTACTCGGATATTGAGCTTGTAGAATTCCTCAGTATACTCCTTTACTGTCATCAGCTTTTGTCTCAGGTTCTGCATTCTCCTAAACAGTGTGATTTGATAATCCCTTGGGATGAAATTTTCCTTCATCTTCGCAATCATTCAATCCCATCTTTTTATCTTTTGCTTTCCTTTGGAACGTCTATCCGCTTGAAGCTCGTCCCACCATAATGCTGCATGTCCCTTCAATTTTGTTACAGCATGCCTGACCTTCTTATCCTCTTCGATATCTTCATAATCGAAGTAGGTGTCAAGAGATCTAATCCAATCTAGAAGCTCTTCTGCATCCAGATTCCCCCCATAAACTGGAATTCCCATATTTGTCTTTGAACTCATCTAGGCGATAGCTTTAATTAATCGCTCATTGGTTGCATCTTCAGCTGCAACTTATCCTTGTTGTTTGGCTTCAACTTCGCCTTCGGAGTCACTTAGATCTCCAGCACTGGTTGTGCGTCTCTGTGCTACTTCCATATCTTCTAATATCGCTCGAAGATCACGTATTTGCTTCTCCATTTCTGGATTTCCTGTTGGCCTGCCTCTTCTCCTCACCTCCCTATCTTTTGGGTCAGGTGACTTCCTTTCTCTTCTGGGCGGCATGGCGTATTCTTCTTCTCCGCTATAGAAAGCAAAGAATTCCCGCTCTGATACCACTTTGATGCAAACGCGCCACCCAGGCATGCCTGCTCCCACAGGAACTCCTCCTTCAATGGCCCGAAGAACGAAAATGATCTTCAAACCCCCTTATTGGGAGTTCTCAACACCGACAAAACACTCCTTCTGACCTCCCTTCTGCCTAATCAGGAAATTGGTCCTCACATGATCACGAGTCTTGAGCTCACGTAATCGGTACCTGAAAATCCCCGAACCCCGATGAGTATCCACCCCATATTTCCTGCTCTTGTCTGGAATTCTCCCGTCGGGAAATCGGCACTTGCGAGGTCGTGAATTTCTCACCTCATGGATCCCCGATTCCCGATCTCCGATGGAACCTCTACACCCCTTAGCTCCCTCTGGCTAACTCCATTCAGATGTGACCTGCTGGTGCACAAGACCACATCCTTCCTCCTATCGGAAATTCGAACTTTGTGAAACTGAAATGAATGGGACTTACATCCTCAGGATTTTCGATCCTTCGATCCCCGATACTACATGTCCCTTTTACTAGCTCTCGTGGCCCAGACTTCAGGGGTGATCAGGAAATCGCATTTCATAATTTTGCGATTTCTAAAGAACTCGTCTACGGACTATTCCAAGTCCCGAACTCCGATATGTGATGACACCTGTCCTCCTCTTAACTTCCTTGGTTGTGGGACCGTCGTGTTTCAGGATTTCGTGACTTCTCCTGTCGTGAGTTTCTCGTCACCGAGAATCCCGAAATGTCGAACCCCGATGCACGTGTGAATGCTCTCCTCCACATCACTGCTTCCTTCCACTCTATCGGGTATCGTGAAATCGTGATTCCTAGTGCGACGGTTCCGTTGTATGCGAAAAACCCGAAATTCCGAACCTCGACTCCTTCAGATCCTCGGACACGCGTCCCCTACATCGAACAACTCCGATTGTCTCAGGAAATCGTGGATCGTGATTCCTACCTACTCGATCCTCTCGTCTCCGGGAATCCCGATGAGTTAAATTCTGACTCCTGCCTGGATTTCTGACACGTGTTCTATTGATATCGATGGCTGAGATCCTTCCTCGGGATTTCGAGAACCAGAAGGTCTCGATTCTCTACCCTAAACAAACCCCGATGACCTTGATATCCCGATGAATCCTCTGGGATTCCTCCTCTGCGTATGAGGACTTAAGCCTGCATAACTTTCCCGAGATCTAACGGTCGATGGGATTTAGCAGTTTCCCTGACGAATCCTGATCGTCGATTTCTCCTCCTTGGAGATTTCTCGAGAGTGGCTAAGTGTTCCTTCTCAACACTTTCCCTTCAACGTCTGCACTTGAAACTCTTTCCTGAAACGTTTCACGACACACTTCCTGTGCTCTCCTTTGATGATATCACGAAGGTGCTATACCTCCTGAGCGTTTCCACTCTGATTCTTTCAGAGGAACTTGCACGCACTCCTTGTGCTCAACCCTACAAACACTTCAAGTGTTCGAACTTCTTTTGACTCTGCGCACACCTGCAACAACAATCCTCGATTTCCTTTGCTCAGATTTACAACTGAGAATTCTTCTTCAGCCTGCGCATTCTTTGCACGGCTTCAACAACCTATTTCCACTTCTGGGTGAATGAGAACAAGTGTTAACCTCACTAAGCCTTCATCAACGCACTCCTTGCGGATGAATTCAACTGCACACCTTGTAGGAATCTCCTGGCTCAGATAGAGAAACAATTGAAACTCATTCCATCTCCCCTTCAGACTTCAGGTTGAAACATGAAATCTCGTGCACCGCATATACAAAGCAAATGAATATCAAGAAAGCAAACATTCATGAGCACATAAACAATATACACAGAGAAACAACACCAACCATGAGTTTGAATCAGAACTGTCTTCTATTAATTCAAATGCCTGTACATGGGTGTTCTTCATACACTATTCTCTTCCTTCTCTTCTCTCTTCCTGAATGCTTCCATCTGTTACAATGTACAAAGGAGGGTATATATATCCGTTTTCCCTCTCGAATATCTAAACTATCAAATCTAGACTTGAAATCCTATCTACCAGCATTAACTAGATTAAATGCCTCCTATCTACTTCAGACAAGAGCGTATGACTCGAGGTCTGATACAATATACAAAAGGCGCTCCTTCATAAAGGATTCATTAAAGACTTGCGCTACAATCCCAAAGCACTTTCAAAAATTTGGGTTTGTTTGTCCAGCTGATCTCTGCATGATGTGCTGGCTCACTTGATGAGTTGGCGATGCTCCTGCATCAGTCTCCTTTCAAATCCTTCTTATATGTTGTTACTAACATGTCTCTTGTGCACGTGTCATAGTAATGAATCCAGGAAGAGATAGAAAGAATAAAAATGGATAACATAGGCCATCATAACAAGAAATTAAATCCTATAGAAATTGAAACAACACACAACATTCTTTATCCATCACTCATTTGTCGCAATTGGAACCAACACATAACATTCCTTATTCATCGCCAATAAAATCAAGATTTCATCATCATGTAGAACCCTATAGCGATGTCAAATACAAGCATAAACATGAAATAAGAACTAGCTCTGATCTCTGAATCTACAAGGGCATCCCACCTACTAGTATTATATATCTTGTTAGCTTATAATAATAGGCTTTAGATATACTTTGCGAGCAAAATCCTCATTGTGATTTTTAATCGTTGTTAAGAACCAAACATCAATATAGCATAGAAAAACTTCAGGAAAGGTACTCAACGCCTCGAAAAAGAGATAATTTCAAATAATAAGCCTCTTCGAGGGGGCAACCTCCTTTTACCCCACTTAAATGTTCAAGTACAAGATGATTCAAAATGAAAATGTCTCCTTGGTATATATA
>JZKD02S2080815.1:190862-201978 GCA_000966675.3 Picea glauca
ATGAAGCGCCAAAAGTCATGTGGGCCCCGTTTGGGTAAGTTAGTACATCAACTTCCCGGGGTCATAACTTTTGCATACGATCTCCATTTTAGGCGTGTGATAGCTTGTTGGAAAGGTAGAATCAAGGAGATTCATTTTGGGGGCTCAATAATTCCTTTGGTTATCATTAAGAACCTCTATCTTGAAAAACCTTCATTTAGGCCCTCAAAATGGCCCCGGAATTTAAAACCTTCTAAAAATAGTAAATTGCCAAAATTGCCAGAAACATGTTTTGGGCCAGTTGGAAAAGGTGGATGGACACTGATATCCACCTGGATCATACCTGCAGCAGAAGTCCTTCAACTGTTACTAAGGTTAAAATTCCCAAGCTTCACTCGGCCTGCGCACTCCTTGCACGACTCCTGTGCCCAACTGCACTTTTGAGAGAATGAGAACAAAAGTAAAACTATCTGAGCTTCAAAGACACAACCCTGAATTCTTGTCGACGAACTCCTTGTGGACACTTCAACTGCACTCCTTGCAGGAATTCTTACTCAGATAGAGAAACAATTGAAACTCATTCCATTATCCTCTCAGATTTCAGATTCAAAACATGAAATCGTATACACAACATATAAAGCAAATGTATAACAGGAAGAAAACATTCATGAGCATATCATTCAACATCAATACACAGAGAACAAACACAAAACCATGAATTTGAATCAACCTCTTCTATTAATCCAAATATCTGTACATGGGTGTTCTTACACAGTTCTCTGCATGCTCTTACTCTTCTCCTGCTTCAATCTTCAATAATGTTACAATACAAAATGAGGGTGTCTATATCCCGTTTCCCTCTTGCACTCTCAAACAGTCTAATCTAGAATTAAATTCTATCTACCTGCATTAACTACTTGTTGACGGGCGAAATTGACCGTCCGTCAACTGGGAGAGTGGAACCGGTCCGGGGTTGTCTAAATAACCCAAGCCGTTTGGAATGGACCACCCTGACGAGTTTAACGGCTCCATTGTCTGCTCTAAGGTCTTTCAAGAAAACCAAAGAGAGAATTGATCTGAGTTGAGTAATCTAAAAAGAAACTAAAACTAATTAATTAAAACTAATAAAAGAAATTAAATAAAAGAAATTAACTAAAAACTAACTAATACACTAATGAAATTATTATATACAATCCACTAATTACTATTGTAATAACTCAAATCGACTATCTAATTATCATCCTTAATATTACTTATTCACAAATATACACTATAAACAAACAACAGATTTAATTAAAACCTGCAAAACTCGTGTTTTCTTCCCTAAGACAGTCAAGAATCTCTTTTTGATTTTTATATTTTATGAAAAAGAAATAAACATTACTGAAATTAAACAATCTAATATATTTACTGAAATTAAACAATCTAATATAAATCTAGTTACGATTATATACGAATTAGACTAATTAATGAAAACAGTAAACAACAAACTAATTGACCTGGAAACACTCCAAGTCTGCCCTGTGTATGATAACTTCTAAGCTGGTCGGAGGAAGAAACTCGCACCAGTTAGTCCATGAGATTTTCGTAAACGATAGGCTTTGCTTCTCCTTGAAGTGTTTTACAGGACAAACAAGACATAAAAGAAAATCATAACAATCTTATGATTATAAATTCCTGCAATAAGGGAAACCTGTTATGCAAAAACTTATATATAATAATTCAATTTATGGAGAAGATAAACCTGTCATTCACAAACTGAATTAACAATTGTTATGTCTTTTACCTATTTGGAAGAGACAAGATATGGATAACAGCGATCAAAATTATATCATTTGCACATAATTTAGATAGCTAAAGTAGTCATAAACCATAAACAAAGTGATATACAAAACATGAAACAAAATGTTGATATATTAAGAAGCTAAAGCTGTGACAAAACATCAATTATGCTCCAGTCTGTATTAGAACTCCATATCCTTGTTCTCCCATGAATGAGGATGATGATTATTACAAAAATCATAAGTATTTATAAGTCTCTTCACAAGTTAAAACTTCCTTGTGAATAATATCAAACAATTTTACAAGATCTGGAAGATATCCCAAAATCTCCTAAACTAAGAAAATAAAATGCAAGTGAAATATTTGAGACATCCCCTAACTGCTGATCACATCTACTGCCAATTCGAATTTACCTGCAATAGAACACAAATATCCAATTAGAAAGATATTTCATTAATAAAACAATAAAAATTTTATTCCACAGACTTAGCTGCAGAATCTTCTGATTCTGTAGCTAGTCTAGAATAGCATACAAGACTAGATAGCAATCAAATAAAATCAAATCCAATCATCTTTTATTAATCATCAAAAAATGAATTACCAATGATTCAAGTGAAACTATCATTTAAATTAAACAATATCAAAATGAATGCAATCGAAACAGAGTAAAAAATGCTCTGTTTTTTGTACCATAAAACTAGGTCATATAGCAATCAAACTGTTTCATATTAAATGAAATGAATGGTGAATCGTATCATATGGGATTCGATGTAATCCAATACAATCACAAACATAATTTAATCTGACAAACTTATAATCTACCATGGTCAACATCGATTTGATACTGCTGTAACGATAAGCATAAGATTCATGTTGTTTCAATCAAAAACCAATATGGGAAGGCTGTTACGATACAGTCAAAATAAAAAGTGCATAACAGTATTAACCATCTTTGCCATAGATTTAGATTGTTGGGCATTACACAGTCAAAATTCAACAACATTGATAACCATAAGCTGGGTAGCAATCAAATAAAATCGGGTTTGAATCAAATATAGAACAATTCGTCATTCTGGGTATGATCATTTTCGTTTTACAAATCCATTTGTAACTGAATATCCATTGTCATTTCAATTCAAAAGAGAACAGGGTCGACGGGCCACAATGAATTGACTGGCTGGGACTTGTATGACTGTTACGATTTGTAGCAATTCATGATTTGGGTAAATATAAAACAAAACCTTTTTTTAAACATAATCCAAACCGTATCCGAGCTGGTCAAAGTGATATGTAAATAAATTGTAACAGATAACCATCATTTACCCATCATGTGAATCATAACCAATTCGGATCAAAAGATAGATCGTGTTTCAAAATTTGAAATGCAAAACAGTTTGTGTCTATAATAGATGCAACAAAACATTCAATTGCAACCAATTTAAAACAGCCAAATCCACATTATGATTAATAGGATCAAATCAAAACTAAAACGATAACGAAATTTGATTTATCCAAACGAAATTATATACAGCAATGCATGCTTATGTGTCAACACCAATCCATGCTATAAACAGAGCTTATGAATGTGTCACATATAAACAGGGGATAGTCATACCAGCGAGGTTGCTCGGGCTATGCCAATTTCGAATTGACGATTGTTGTAGCCGACTCGACGTTCTTGAATAGAATTGAACCTGTTGTTTGCTATCTCTTGTCAGTGGGTTGCACCTTCGCATTGTGACTGGTGATTTTTGCCACCTGATCCTCCAGAGCATGAATTATGGATTGTAACATCGACACATCTAGGTAGTATCTTTCCAACCATAAGCCACACTGATCGCATGGTGGAATAGTTGGTTGAGCAGGAGAGGGTTTCGACAAGTTACCGAGGGTTCCACGAGGCATTTCGATGCCTGGAAAATCGGGATCATTCTACAAACAAGGTGGTAGGTTTTTGACAAATTCATATGAGGGTTTGTCATTCAGACCTTCTGAGTAGGGATACTCATTTGCAAGGAAACGTTCAATCTCTGAATCAGAATCTTCACTGAGCACAATAGGGTCAGGGTTGACAGGTGCTTTTGGTTTGTTTCTTGCCATGCGAGAGCTTAATTGGGCATTTTTCTTACCTACAGAATTGGCATTAGGTTTGGTCTTGGGCTTTTTAGCCACGGGTTTAACATGCTCCACATCTGTGGTCACAGAATTGGGTAGAACAATAGGTGGCTCAGGTAGAGGTTTGGGTAGCAGGGCACTGTAAGGGATAGGGGGGATAGGCTTGCTTTCTCTCACCACGGGTTTATCAACCTGTGGTGGGCTCGAGTCAACAAAATCATTACGTTTAAGGAAATTCTCCCAACAGTCACGATGTAACCCCAACTCATAAACCATAAGAATTTTAATTAACCCGAAATGGAAGAGGTTGTTATCGTCCTGGTTGCATTTATACATTTTAGCCATCTTAAACAGACTCCTATGCAGGTAGTGAGGCATATTAAGCTCGTAGCCTATAAAAACCATCAATAGATGAAGGTGAAACAATAAAATGAACCCATACCTGCCCTCTCAAGTAATGAATTGCTTGATTATCATTAGCAGGTCATGCCAGCATTGTTTTAGCATATTTGCGAGCAATCCTTTGTCGCAGGAGTTCACCATCCGAGATCGGAAGAACAATGTCCACGGGACATCTTTCACCTTGCAATTTTTCGACCACCTATGTCCTGTAGTAGGTCGACTAGTAGCCAAACTGAGAAATTGCTAATTAATTTCCAGTTGCACATCCCCAACCTTGGCTCGGCAGCCATCGAAGGTTAATGCAAATTTTCGAGCCATGCTAGGGTTATAACCATCGAATCTTCGTATGAACGGGAGCCATCCGAATTCATCCAGGTCACTATAAGCACCATTGAACATCAGAAATGCTTGGCAACCGTTGGGCTCGGCCCTTATGAATGGAGCCATGGCTTGTGTGCATAGTAGGGTTTGGATTGATCAATACAATACACAGAGGCGAAACTCATTACGGCTAACAACTGCAAATGCTCAAAGGGGAATGAATTAATTGTATGCGTGCGAAGGTGGTGGGATTATCACCGCCATGCAGGATAATAATGGCACAGTACAGTGCTGTTCCATCCACCATAATATCGTTTAAACCGTATGAATCGGCCAACCCGACAATTTAGGCGGTGGATAATTGTATCAACTTGCCATACCAAGACCATATATTATATCAATGAGTGATTGCATAACTTCAAACCAATAAACCAAAACCCAAAGTTAACCAACACACCATTGCATAACATCAAGTTATTTCCATGAAACTCATGATATTACCAATGCGCTTGTTGCATAGTCAAATGTTTTGATTCGAAGTTTTTTTTAAATATTGTAACAAAAGATCTCATAAAATTGATAATTCAAGAGCTCATAACAATAAGGATCATATCATATAATACCAAAATCAACCATGACCCTTATAGAATCAAATGTAACCAATAAATTTGCAAGCTCAATGGCTTATTAATCAAATAAAATCAAAATGCGCAATCAAAGTAAAAGTAGGTAAATGGACGTAGTTTGAAGATCATCCCAGCCACATAATAGCAAACCAAAGGTAAGTGCTTTTCAGAATATCAATGAGAAGATCACGACAGTCCAAATAGTGATGGAGGAGTTTTCACACTTTCAGTCGTGAAAACTAAATCGAAACCAATTACAATTCTCGCATGAAATAAAAATAATGTCTTCTTGCAAAATGCGACGATGACTTGACGTTCAGGAGACAAAAGGTGTAGGCAGCTTATATGGCAATTGAAAAAAATTAATTGGCTGCCAACACTACTTTAAATGGATTCTACCTACTAAGGATGACAGAAAATGGCTCAAGGTCTATTTACATCATAAATGTGTGCCTTTTCTTAATGACTTCATTTAAGATCGCACAACAATTTCAAGATAATTTCAAAATTTGTGATGGCGCTTGTCCAACTGTCCTTCACTTCCGCGCTAGCTCGCTTGATGTTGGCGATGCTCTTGCATCATACTCCCTCGCTTGAAAATTTTCATGGGCTCTTGTCCATGAGCTCCTGCATGGTCTGTCCATGCTTCTGTATCTCCGCTTCGTTCTCCCAGCTGGCATATTCAACTGGATGATTCTTCCATTTGACCAGATACTCAAAGTATTGCTTTCGCCTGGTCCTTTTGCTCATTCTTTTATCTAGTATACACTCCATCTGCAGCTTATCTACAACTGACATCTGTTTTGTCCACTGGATCACTGGCTACTTTTTTCTAGTCTCTGTCTCCTCATCTTTATATGGGTACAAATCCGAGATATTGAATATCGGAGAAATCTCGATCCCATCGGGTAGTTCAATCTCATAGGCATTCGCCCCAAATTTCTTCAAGACCCTACATGGCCCGATTTTCTTCATCTTCAGCTTATTATATGTTCCTCTCGGGAACCTTTCTTTCCTCAAATGTGCCAGAACCATATCACCAACCTCAAACTGAAGTTGTATTCTATGTTGATCTGCCCTGCGCTTATACTCCTCACTTGATTCGAGCAATCGTTCCTTCACGTGGCTGTGACGTTCTTTCATCGCCTCTGCGAATTCTTCAGCACTAGCGCTCCTAGTCGCAGTCTATTCTTAATCCCTCAGTTCAGAAATTCCTCTCGGTTCCATGCCATAGAAAACCTGGAATGGACTTTTCCCTGTGCTCCTGTTGACTGAGTCATTATACGCAAACTCTGCTTGTGGTAATATGTTGTCCCACTGGCTGTGGTGTTCTGTCACCAGGCTTCTCAGCAAGTCTCCCAGACTTCTGTTTACCACTTTTTTCTGTCCATCCATCTGAGGATGATAAGTCAAACTATACACCAAGCTAGTTCCCAGCTTCTTCCATAAGGTCCTCCAAAAATGCCATATGAATTTAGTATCTCAATCCGAAACAATACTCCTTGACAACCCATGAAGTCGAATGACCTCTTTGAAGAACAAGTTCGCAATGTGAGTTGCGTCACTGGTCTTATAACATGGAATGAAGTGTGCCATCTTGGAAAATCTATCCACCACCACAAAGATTGAATCACAACCTCTTTGTGTCCTTGGCAACCCCAATACAAAATCCATGCTGATTGCATCCCACGACCTCTCTAGTATGGGCAATGGTTGATAAAACCCCGCATTATGTTTCCTACCCTTCGAATGCTGGAAAATTATACATCTGTCTACAAATCTCTTGACATCTGCTCATATTCCCGACCAAAAATATGACTCATTTAGTTTTGCGAACGTCTTGTCATGACCAAAGTGCCCTACCAATCCTCCACTGTGTTTCTCCTTCAATAAGTTCTCCCTCATGGAGCATTTTGGAATACACAACTAATTACCTCTAAACAGTAATCCTTCCTAGATCATATACTCCATCCACTGGCTTCTATCTCTGAGAACTGGATTCTCAGCTACTTCATATGCTTCCTTGAAATCTGGATCATCAGCATACATGTCCCTGAGATCATCAAAACCCAATGTTTTGACTTTGAACTTCTGCAACAGCAAACACTTCCTGCTCAAAGCATCAACAACTTTGTTAGAAATACCAGAAATGTGTTTAATCACAAAAGTGAAATTCTACATATACTCAACCCATTTTACATGTTTCGAATTCAACTTTTCCTGTTGAGTCACAAACTGCAGTGCATGATTGTCGTTGTACAATACAAACTCCTTCGGGATCAAGTAATTCCTCCATTTCTTCAATGCCTGAATAATAGCATAAAACTCCTTATCATAAGTGGATTATTTTAATTTCGTTTCATTCATCTTCTCACTGAAATACGCCATTGGCCTATCTTTTTGACTCAATACTGCCCCTATTGAAAATCCACTTACATCGCACTTCACCTGAAATGTCTTCTGGAAATTTGGCAACACCAAAACTGGTTGTTCCGTAATTTTCCTCTTCAACATATTGAAACTCTTCTCAGCCTTTTCTATCCTATGAAAATACTTGTGTCTTTTCTTCACTGTATCCATCATTGTTGCACTAATTCCACTGAAATTCCTGATGAACTTTCGGTAGAAACTAGCCAATCCGTGAAAACTTCTCACCTCAAAAACATTTCTCAGTGATGACCAAATCTCGATTACCCCTACCTTATCTAGATCAATCCTCAACTCATTTTCCGAAATAACAAACCCCAAGTAAATGAGCTCTGTCTTCATGAATGAGGACTTTTTCATATTTATCAACAACTTCTCTTGTTGTAGTTTCTACATCACTGTAGCCAAATGCTCCATATGTTCAGCCACTATTTTACTGTAAACCAGTATGTCATCCAAATACACAATGACAAATTTCCCGATGAACTCCCTCAGGACTTCATTCATCAACCTCATGAAGGTACTTGGTGCATTTGTTAAGCCAAATGGCATAACAAGCCATTCATACAACCCTTCATTGGTTTTGAATGTTGTCTTCCATTCATCACCTTCTCTCATGCAGATTTGATGATAACTGATCTTCAAATCAATCTTTGAAAAATACCTTGCTCCACTCAAGCAATCCATTAGATCATCCATCCTCGGAAATGGAAATCTGTACCTGATGGTTATCTTATTGATCACCCTTGAATTAGTACACATCCTCCAGACTCCCTCTTTCTTTGTACTGAGTACTGTTGGAACAACACATGGACTCAAGATCTCTCTGACTAAACCCTTGTCCAACAAATCCTAGACTTGCCTTTTAACCTCCTCATTCTCTTGTGACGTCAATCTGTATGCGGCTTTGTTTGGAAAACTAGCTCCTGGTATGAGATCAATATGGTGACTCACACTCATGATCGGTGGCAACGAATGAGGTAATTCATCCACTATGATGTCAGCGAACTCTTCCAGTAGTTCCTGAACTTCATCTTGTAAATCATCCACTCTTGTGCTAGTCAGAACAATCTTCGGCTTTATGACCACAATGAACTATGGATCCTCCTTCTTCTTAATCTCTGTAAGAATTTCCTTCCCACTCATGAGAATTACTATGTTGCTTACTTCTGGATTTACCTCCTTGTTCTTAATTCGAAGCAACATGTGTGTCCTTCCATTCTTCTCTAGGGTGTATGTGTTCATTCTCCCATCATGAATCACATTCCTGTCATATCTCCATGGTATACCCAGCAATAGATGACAAACATCCATAGGAATGACATCACATAATATCTTATCATTATATCCTCCTATCTTAAATTCAACTATACATTATTTAGTGACAGTTACCTGATGTCCTTTTTGTAGCCACGAAACTCTCTATGGGATTGGCTGATAAGTCGTCTCCACCTCCAACTTCTCTACCATCTCCGTAGAAACGAGATTATCCATGATACCATTGTCCACAATGAACTTGCATACCCTGTCCTTGGTCTCGCAAGCAGTCCTGAAAAGTCTGTTACTTTGGACTAAACTCTCCACCTCCTTCTCAGGTGTCAAAAGGAATTTTTGCATCATCAACAATCTTCCGCCTTCTGCGTCTTCTGCTTCAACATCCCGCCTTTGTGCCTCAGCGATTTGAGCTTATCCCCCTTCTTTCGTCTTATCTAGACACTCGTAAGACTTGTGCCCATTATTTCCACATGTGAAACATGTGATTACTCCACCTCTTCCTTTTCCTCTGCCTCTAGTACGAGGAAAAGTGTTGTTGTCAGCATAATCTCCTCTCTGCTCAGTATGTTGTCCTCGCTGTGAGCTTCCACCTCTCTCAGTTCGATTTTGAGGTTTCTTCCAGTCTTCCTTGGGCTTATGGTAGTTCTTGTGGGAAACTGATTTGCCTCTGGGCTGACTTCTGCCTTGGCCCCTCTGACTCTGCTTTCGGCTCAGCTTCTCTTCAGCTTTCAAATCCATCTGATAAGCATCTTCCACCATTCGGATGGTTACCATGCTCATTTCATCCTAGATATCGTATATCAAGACATTCATATATCTGGAAACTTTTTCATCATCACTCTCCCGATGACCTGCCCTGATGTTCAGTTTATAGAATTCCTCAGTGTATTCTTTCACTGTCATCAACTTCTGTCTTAGGTTCTGCATTCTCCTGAATAGAGTAATTTGATAGTCTCTGGGGATGAATTTAGCCTTCATCTTCATGATCATTCGATCCCAACTCTTAATCTTCTTCTTACCCTTGCAGCGTCTGTCAGCTTGTAGTTCATCCCACCACAATGCTGCATGTCCCTTTAAACTTGTGACAACATGCTTGACTTTCTTGTCTTCTTCGACATCTTCATAATCAAAGTATGTATCCAGATATCTAATCCAGTCTAGAAGCTCCTCTGCATCCAGATTTCCCTCCTAAACTGGAATTTCCATCTTTGCTCTTGCACCCATCCTGGCAATAGCTCTGATCAAATGTTCATTTGATGCATCTGCAGCTGCAACTTCTTCCTCACGTTCAACCTCAACTTCGCTTTCGGAATCACTCAGATCCCCAACACCAACTGTGCGACTTTGCACTGTCTCCATGTCTTCGATTCTATCTCATAGATCACGCATCTCTCTCTCCATGAATGGATCTATCATCTGCCTGCCTCTTCTTCTCGGCATTTCCCTCTCCTATGGATCGGGTGATTGCACGTCTCTTCTCCTGGGAGGCATGGTGAATTCTCTTTCTCTGCTATAGAAAGCAAAGAACCTTTATGTGCTCTGATACCACCTTGATGTGTATCAGAGTGCTCTTTACTTCTTATGCCTCCCTCGCCTGAAATATACAGACAAGAATCAAGATCTGATACCACCTTGATGTCGACGTCCTCCCAACACAACCCGCAGGTTGGAAGGTCCACATCATCTCAGGATCTTTCCTTCCTTTCGGCTCAAAGAAATTCAAACGATTCTTCTATTTCCATCTCGGGAAATATGCACCCAAAGGAAACCTCATGGGATCCCCTCTTTACAAATTGGGGGATCAAAATTCGCGACTTCGCGAATCCAATGGTCGGGCATAGGTCTCTCGAATCCCCGAAACCTGAAAACCAGTCAACGCTGACTTTATCCTATCGGGGTTTTCCCTATTGTGATTTCGCCACTCACGATGTCAAACACCTCGCTTCTTCGACTCCCAAATCCTGATATGCCGAAACTCAGATATACTTCGCGAGTTGACTGTTCAACGCTTCACCTCATCGACATTTAAGATTTTGCAATATCGTGAATCTAAATGTGATTGTTTCGGGACTTCTCGCCACAAAACCTCGAAATAGTACGCCACCTGTCCACTTGCCGACTCTTGTGGCCCACACGATCCTTTGACTGTTGGGATATCGCATTTCGCAATTTCATGATTCCTGATGCAC
>JZKD02S2080815.1:229274-246421 GCA_000966675.3 Picea glauca
GATTACAAACCTATAAAATCATACATAAAATTTCTTGTAGTTGTACACTTCAGGTCATTCGACCTGGAACAATCTGTAATGATTCTTTTTGCATAATCATCCTTAACCCTACATTTGTACTTATACCACAATATTCTTAATATCAACCACAGATTGAAAACTAATATTTGTTTTCCTATTGTGGTCTAGAGAGTACATCACATGAGTAGTAAATCTTTCATACATTTATCAATAGATAAAAGACACAAAAAATTTCTTAAATCTACTTAATAAATAAATTCAAACAGTAAAGGCTTATTCTATAATTCACTTCACTCTACCATCCATTTACCAATAAAACAATTCAACGGATATTTGGTAGATGTACATATCTGAACAAAATGTTGGGACAACAAATGGAATAGCCAAGTTCCACCCAACCATAGAATGGAACAACCAATCTACTTTCTCCGTTCACCCCCTATCCTGACCATGAATCCATGAGGGAAAACCGTGAAGCTCCTCTTTCACTATATTTCTCTTTCAGATTGGAAAATTCTTCTTGCCTCACACTCAGAAAATAGTACTCATAACAACAAGTGATATTCTTTTCCCCAACATACTAGGCAATGTCCTACCTCCTTCCATATGCTATATGTAAAAAAGCATATTGTGCCTAGGTCTTTTCTCCTTGGGAGTTTTCACATCTTTACAAATCCATGATTTTTAGGGGCTGTGAATGGCCAAATTCCTGATTTTCCACTTGTAAAATTTAACCCTGAGGTAGTTCAAGCCTATTCTACACTTATGGAGTCATGGTCAGCTGATTTCAACCTGGCCGTTCCATTTGTCTCTTAGTAATAAATATAAAAAAAACATTTTTTTCTTACAGGTGTCATAGTCAAAGAGTTGGTTGAGCAAATCAAATCTTTGCCCAACAGTCACAATAATAAATTACAATTAACTAAATTCTAAATTTGTAATTTCCATAAATGGCAATAATTCTCCAAATTTGAATTTGCCGAAAATGAAAATAAATTCCTAAGTGTATTCAGACTTCAATAATAATTTATTTTTGGGGATATTACATTATGTTTCATATCTTCTACTGATAGAAAATTTTCTTCCTTGGTATTCTTGTTCCCAATTCTAACTGTGTCTTTTCCAATGATTTTAGTTGAATCATCATTTCCGAAGGAGACTGATCCATCTGTTTCCTTTTTTAATGTAAGAAACTTGTCCCTATCATCTGTCATGTGTTTTGAGCAGCCACTGTCAAAATACCAACCATGTTTCTTATTCTTAGCTTGTATAGCGAGTGTGCATTCTTCATTTCTATATTGATTATGCTTTCTTATCCATGTCATTTTTTTAGGTTCCTGTCTGTGACTATTGTTGTTCTTTTGTGGCTCTCTAGGAGGGACTGTCATTCTGCAATCTTTGGCCATGTGTCCAAATTTGTTACATTTTTAGCATTCTACTTCAGTGCTCAAAGATTCAAACATATTGTAACTTATTCTCTGTGTTTCACTAGGCCTTCTTGGATAACCATTTCTTGTATAACTTTCAAAGTTGTCTATGTTCTTTTTGTTAACTCTGCAATTCAAAGATTTATGTCCAAAATTATTACTTGCATAACATAAACCAAAAAAAGATAGTTTGATACCTGGGACTTGAATATCTTCTAAAATGAGGTACTCTTATGAATCATTCTTCTTCCCTAGGCCTATTTGATTTTATCGATCATTGATTCTGAAATATGAATCTTCTCGGTGGATGAGTGTCCCTGTAATTTTATTTGTAGACCTTCCTATCACCTTTGATTGTTTATGCATAGATTTTTTGATATGTTTTTTGTTCTGTTGTTTTGGAGATTGATCCATTTTCTATCTGATTGTATCCAAGTTCAGACTTGCCGTGATGAAGTTTTTGAATGCTAATAATGTCATTCAAAACTTTTGAGTTGTTCTGCATATTTTTCTTTTGAAGATAATTTCTTAATGTGACAATTTATGCTTCCAAATTTCCAATGATCATGTCTCTTCCTTCTACTTGTTCTTTGAGTTCTTGTTCAATTATTTTATGTTCTTCAATTTGAACGCTCAAATTTGTGATCATTTGTTCTAGTTCATGAGTGCCTTCTTTCTTGTCTAGTTTCACTTGTAGTTTCTTGTTTTTCTTCTTTTCTCTTCTGATAACTTCTATGGAGGACAACAATTCTTCTCGGTAGTCAACTTTTGTCTCTTTATATTCTTCTTCGGACTCTTCATATTCTTCTTAGGCATCTTCATATTCTTATTCAAAGTCTTCTTTATCAAAGTCTTCTACTCCCATGAGTAGAACTCTTTCTGTCTCAGTATCACTAACTTCATCTTCATCTGATGATGATATGTCTTCTTTGGTGCATAAGCTTTTCTTGAAAACTGTCTTTGTGGTTCTTTTTCCTTTATATGTTTGTTTTCTATTTGAGTAACTGTCATCACTTCTATTTTTCTTATGAGAACATTTTTTATCAAAATGACCAATACATCCACAATTAAAACAAATCAAAGGAATCTTACCTCTATACCTGTTGTTGGTTCCCTTGTTCAATCTTCTGACAAAGTTGGTCGCTTCTTCATCATCCTTCGAGACATCATTGTTGTTGTTATGTTCTTTTTATTTTTTCTTTCCCTTTTTCTTTGACCTTTTGGATTCTTTGAAGGGTGCTTCTTTTATATCTGGATTTTCCTGTTCAGTTCTCATTTTATATGGTGTGAAGATTCCACGTACTTCATCCATGATTATTTAGTTTAGATATGTTCTTTCTTCTAGTGCTTATATCTTAGGGTCAAATCTCATAGGAAGAGATATTAGTACATTTTGAACAATTACAGATTATTTGATTTAATCTCCCAATCCCAAGATTGCATTTACTGTTTCATCGACTCGTAAAAATTAATATGCAATATTCTCATCTTCCTTCATCTTTATTTGTTCGAACTGGCCTATGTAAGTTTGAATCTTTGCTTCTTTGAATTTTGAATCTCCTTCATAAGTATTTCAAAGTTTGTCCCAAGTATATTTAATGGATTTACAATGTGCAACTTTGGTGAATATCGATTCTCCAAGACCATTCAAAAGTGCATTTGTGGATTTGGAAGTATTCTGATCGAGTTTCACTTCTTTGTCATTTGTCGGCGGAACTCCTGGTGTTGTGTATCCATCTACAATTGATTGTCAAATTTCAAATCCCTGTGCCTATATATATGTCTTCATCCTTATGCTCCAAAATGCATACTTTTGTCCATCAAAATGTGGTTTTGCATTTTTATACATGTTGTTTCTCTCCATGATCTACCAATCAATGGTTAAACTGGAATCTGAAGGAACCTGCTCTAATACCAATTGTTGGATTACTAAGAGGGGGGGTGAATCAGTAATAGAGAAATATAATCCTTTTTAACTATATAATGCAAGTATTATATCAATGTAGCATTATCATCCAATATTTGCAGAGTAAATAAAAAATGAAAAAAAAAAACAATCATACACATACACAATACACCAATGTTTTTACGTGGAAACCCAAAGCAGGAGAAAACCACAAAATGTTTTTTCTTATATGTCTTGAAGAATTACATTCATTGGAAGCCCCAACTTCCTTTGTTTTCCAGCTACAATTGGAAGAGGGATCCAACCCCCTAGTTTCTCAGGCTACAACCTAAGTGAAGCTCCAACTCCCCAATTTTATGGCTACAACTATAAGGAGGATAAAACCCCCTATGTTCTCCGACTACAAATGGAAGGTGGCTACAACCACTTGTCCTTGCCCCGTCCAACCACCCTAACGTATAAGTAGAATGATGGAACCATTGTCACACTATCACTATGAGATATACTGTTGTAAACCTGTACCAATCAACCTTCACCAAAAAACCTATACCAATAACCTGAACCATGCATCGACATGTACCTCGACCTATAATCGCCCTATACCATAAACAAGTGCATCAACCATGTACTAAACTCTAGCTCAACCTCAACCAAAATGTGTCATAAATTTCATCATCCAAATCTGATGTGTAACTCTATAATAGACCTTTTGTATATGATCGCATACCTGCAAACCTTCCTTAACTTTAACAACAAGAGACTATCATTTTCATCAAACGTTACTTTAGTCTCACATGACTAGTTTTGGATTAGTTAACAACCCTAACTTGAAATAATCATAACTATGTACCTGCAATGAATAAAGATATGAAAATAATACACAATGTTGTTCAGTGTGTTTTATGCAATTCCTCCAAGTTTCACTACTTGGAACCTCTCACAAAAGGAGTTATAGAAAAAATGGAATACCTTGTTGAATTTTGGCTTATTCTATAGAGTGAAATTATAGAGTGTGCCCCGCATGAAATATTTGTTGTATGGATATGAAAATAATACACAAAATACTACAAAATTTATTCTAACCAACACATTTGATCTTAATGCATTTGTATATGTTATGAATAAGTTATGAAATTTTTACCTGAAACACATATGTTAGACTAGTTTCAGGACTAGCCACAAACCCTATTTTCCACGGAGTGTAACTCCAAAAATACAACGACCCACAAGATGAAATTAGTACCATAGCTACATGGATATGTTTCCTCAACGGAATCCCGATTTCACGATCTAAATCATTCTAGAAAAAACATTATTGTGAAAATGGTGAGATGACTTGTAAATAATATACCTTAGAAAGCATCATCAAAAGAATTTTTCCTCCCTTGAATTTCGGCCTTCTTTACTTCACCTTCCCTCTAAAATTTGGCTTATAAATCCTTTGGTTACCTCAGTCACCTGTAGATATTCAATATGCTCAAGTGTGATTGAAATGAGAGAGGATTGTTTCTTATTTATACTTTCATGTAGCTTCCTTAGAAGTATCTTCTAGACCACTTTGTCCATACACTTTGTCCACATAGTCATCTATGTCCAACTTTGCCCAATTTTCCACTTGTTGATATATCCAATATCCACTTGACTACTTAACCCATTTCCCTCATTTTAGGGTTATCCTTCTTACAACCACTTTCCATAACTAGAAAGTTCTCCATTTAATTTATTATTTAAATAATCCTCTTTGACCTTGTCACTTCACTTTATTATTTAAATTATTTCTTCTTTGCATGAACTTTGACTTCTTTGACCTTTTGGGGCTTGAAGCGAACAAATGAGGGTCATCCAACTTCATAAGGCCATAACTCTCAAACTGTGAGGAGTTATGTGACATTCCACATACCACTAGAAATGGCATGACATGCAATATAGATCTAGAATAGTCTTACCTGCAAATACAAAATCATACCATTATACATCAAACAAACTTGGTTCCATTACCCAAACCTTTGGGCTACCAAAATTCACTACCATAATTTTTTTCAAGGGTTGACATCAATGACAACCAACCCAATTAATCACCACTATAATTTTAGAAGTAGAGTTGTAGTTGAAAAAATAAAAGAACTTGGCTTCCACTGGTTTTGAAACTTAAAAATATTTTATTTTGATTATTTGGAAAACACTTCGATTGTTTATTTAAATGAAAATAAAATTGCATTGAGTGTTGCATGAATTGAGTGTTGGGCTAAGTGTCTAATCATATTTCAAAGAAAAATAAATCTCTTCTCCCTCTTGTATGTAGGATTCATTGAAAGAAATAGTGCATTCCATTTTCCTACTACATTGATTTTGGATTCATGTAAAAAAACCATTATTTTCATCTCCGTCTAACCTTGAGTGATCCATAATCGAATCAAAGAGGCTTCTTAGGTCTAGAAAAGGCTCAAAAATGAAATTTCTCATAATCATACGAAACCAAGTCCATTATGATCGGCTCATCACACTGATTCCATCCATATATTTACTTTCTCAAATGGGATTCGTATGTGAGAGTTATCACACTCTGATTAGATTCCCAAACAGCTAAAAAGTCAAAGGGTCAACTAGCAAAAAGTCATGACATCACCAAAGTTATTTAATGATGCTGACATGGCAGAGGCAGGTGATGACAAGTGGTGACCTGTGACTGGGAGATTTTGCAGACTTGGACCAATACAGTATCGACATGTGGCATGTGAATTTTCAAATGTGGGGGTGCCACATGGCTCAGACATGGGCAGCCACGTGGAATCCAGTCATTAGTTGTGTGGAATGTTAAAAAAATAAAATTTTAGGTCCTTGGTTTTTTAACTCATGACCTGTGTCTAAACCAATGCCTTGGGGAGATCCCTATTACCAATGCACCACCATGTTGCTTGTTAAATATTACCCACAATATTATATTTGAATTGTAATGTATTCAATGGAGGGTGGATAGGGGCTAGGTCTAAGCCCCAACCCGTGGTTTGTTTGTTTCATGCGACCAACCACCAAAAGGAGCACGACCCATCCAAAGCTCCATCTCATGGTTGTTGTTAATCTGCCATATATATAGGGGCTATCCCTTCAAGGGTGCATGTGTTTCCTTTTTAGGGCCAAGGTTACATCAACGCACCATAAATTCAGGGGCTAGCATGATTTAAGGGCCAACGCTTATCCATTTGGGATAACGCTTGGCCAAATTTAGTGCATGTGACTAGTTTACAGGGGGTGTGCACCACCTTTTGGTGGCTTCGCCCATATATTTGGCTGAAGTGGGTTTTTAAATATACAATATGGATTTTTTAATTGATTTATGCCTGTTATTGAAGATTTTGGCCATTATTGGGGGATATTGGGCTCTTTTTTAGCCCAGATTTTGGGAGGAAGTTGGGGAAGGATAACCAACTTCAGATCTATATAAACCAGGCTTGTTTTGAGGCCAAGGAGAATAGTTAGAGCAGAATTATGATAAAGAAAAGAAAAGCCAAAGCCATTTTTATGCAGGGGAGCTGTTGAGGAGAAGAACTTTGGAGGCCATTTCCGGAGGCTATACTCATCCTTTTTTAGTGCCATCAGTTGCATTGGATTTATAAGGTTGAGAAGAACATAGTGAGATAAGAATGGAGTCCATTTGATGTACGTTTGATGTACTTTGCAAGAATTTAAGAATTAATAAATAAGTGTCCCCCACTGATACAAAAGCCCAAAGACGTAGGCAATTTTGTGTTGAACTCTATTATCACTTCACTTGTTATGGTTTGTTGTTCTTCATCCTTATGTCTAGATTTGTATATTTTTTTTTGGTTGCTATGTTTCTTCATTAAATTCATCCTCTTTGGTTCAACTTCAAAAATTGTTAATTAACACATGCAATTAATAACTCAACCACAGTCATTAAAAGATCCTTTTTGATCAAGTGGTATTAGAGTTAGTTGATGTTTGGATTTGAGTTTTGCATGTTAACCAGGGAAAAGCTATAGCATGGTGAAGGTGATATTTTTAAAGAGAATCCATTGATTGGATTGAGAAAGAGAGATTCTAACAGTGAGAATATGGCATCGTAAGAAGGGCTTTCTCAGGATGAGAAAGAGTTCCGGAAAATTTTCCTTCCTATGTCAAAGATGGTGAAAGTTTTGTACAAGGATTACTTGGAATGGAAAAGACCAAATATGGGTGAATATTCAAAGGGAAAAAGTGATGAGAAAGAGGATCCTCCTCAGACTCCTCCTTCACCTCCATCATCACCTCCTTCTTCTTATTATTATTCAAGTTCATGTTCTAAATCCAATGAAAAGAAACATGTTCATAAACATAAGAATGAAATGCCATTATTAAAACTTGATGTTAAATTTGAGTTTCCCATATATGATGGTGAAGTTAATGCAGAGAGTCTTGACAATTAGGTCAGGCAGATGGAGGTTTATTGTAGTGTGCAATAGATCAAGGATGAGGCCACACAAATCAAGTTGGCATCTTTGAGACTTGTAGGTACAGATCTCATTTGGTGGAAAAGAAAGTTGCAAAATGGAATGCAACAAGTGGGTAATGTATTTCCATCATGGAAAAGTTTCATTTCTATACTTGGGAAACAATTCTATCCTTTGGGTTATAAATAAAAAGCATTAATGGAAAGACAATCTTTAAAACTAAGGAAAGGACAAATAGTACAAGAATACACATACGACTTTCGAAAAATGGCATTGATGTTTGATATCCCTTTACATACAAAGGAAACCCTTATGAAGTATATAGGAGGTTTACCTGCACATATTAGAAATATTGTGTTCATGTTTGGACCCAATAACCTTGATGAGGTTTATGTTGAAGCGACGTATATTGAATCAGGGAAAGAAGGTGTATCAGGGGAATTGTCTTAAAGGAAAGAGGACAAGATGAAGTTGCATGGAAAAGAGGAAAATGAATTTGCAAGAAAGGATGAGAAGCCCTCTTGTAAGCATTGCAAGAAAGAGGGAGATGATGAGGATATATGTTGGTAGTTGCATCCCGAGAAGAGGCCAAAGTGGTTCAAGGAAAATAAAGGGAGGCAAACAATTGCAGCAACAACAAGACCCACAGACTTAGGATCTGATTTAGGTGACAAATCGAAGATCTCATTGGTTGGTATGACAGGTAACATTTGTGAAGGCATTGATTGTAGAAGTAACTTGTTTCATATAAGGGTTATCATGGGACACACTAAGATAGACACATTAATCGACAGTGGATCTCAATCTAATATAATATCAGAAGAATTGGTTAAGAAATTGGGGTTAAAAACACAAGTACATCATAATCCTTACACACTTAAATGGATAAGCAATTATCATCAAATGCACATAACAAAGAAGTGCACAATCAAATTTGCAATTTCATCTAAGTATGTGGACGAGGTAACATGTGATGTAGTGCAATTAAGATAATGTGGAATGGTCTTAGGTATTCCATATTTATATGATCGAAAGGCAATCTTCTACACGACAAAGAATCAATATCAATTAACCAAAGCAGGTCAAAATTATGTAGTTAATGCTCATCATGTAAAGGAAAATGAAACACTTCAAATAATGGAACAATTAAAGAAGGGAGTTCAAGCAAGAAACAAACAAATAATTTTTTCAAATGAAGTAATTGATCTTAAGCAAGAACATGAAAGGATTGTTGAATGGAAAATCAATCATAGGTTGCTTCAAGATAAGCTCATGTTGTGCAAGCATATCAACTCATTTTTAGTCATCTTTTTTGTACTATATTTAGTAATATTGTCTACATGGATTATAGTGGCTTCAATAAAATGTGACAGGGTTCAAATGGCTAACAATATGTTGTCAGTTGTAATGATTGTGTTATAGTTGATCCTGATAAGACAGGTGCATATGACAGAGTTTACAGACAGAGGACAAGCCGAGTGGCCTATCCCAAGCTTTTTGACTGGTCAGTGGCCTTTTGGGGACTAGAGGGTCCTTTAGTGGGGAGGTGTGATCTAGAATCGGATCAAAGAGGCTACTGAGGTCTAGAAAAGGCTCAAAAATGAAAGTTGTCAGTATCGCATGGAACCAACTCCATTGCGACCGAATCATTGCACTGATTCTGGCCATATATTGACTTTCTCAAATGGGCTCTATATGCGAGAGGTATCACACTCTGACCAAATTCTGAAACAACAAAAAAGTCAAAGGGTCAACTGGAAAAAAGTCAATGTTGATGTCAGCATGACATCACCAAAGCTATTTAATGATGCTAACATTAAGGAGGAAGGTGATGACAAGTGGTGACCTATGACTGGGCAGATGTTGCAAACTTGGACCAATATAGTACCAACACATGGCATGTGAATTGTCAAATGTGGTGGTGCCACGTGGCCCAGGCATGGGTAGCCATGTGGCACCCAGTTATTAGTTGTGTGGCATGTGGGATCCGTGGGTTTTGAACCCACGACCTGTGTTTAAACCAACACCTTAGGGAGAGACCTATTACTAATGCACCACCATGTTGCCTATTAAATATTATCCATAATATTATATTTGACTTGTAATGTATTCAATGGAGGGTGGATAGGGTATGGGCCTAAGACCCAGCCCATGGTTTGTTTGTTTCAAGCGACCAACCATGAAAAAGGAGCACGACCCATCCAAATCTCTAGGCCATGGTTGTTGTTAATCCACCATATATCTAGGGGATATCCCTTCAACGACACAAACGTTTCCTTTTTAGGGTCGAGCTTACATCAATGAACCATAAATTTAGGGGCTAGCATGATTTAAGGGCCAATGCTTGGCCAAATTTAGTGCATGTGACTAGTTTAGAGGGGGTGCACACCACCTTTTGGTGAATTAGCCTATATATTTGGCTAAAGTGGGTTTTTAACTGTATAGTATGGATTTTTTAATTGATTTATGCATGCTATTAAAGATTTTGGCCATTATTGGGAGATATTCGGCTCTTTTTGAGCCCAGATTTTGGGAGGAAGTTGGGGAAGGATAACCAAATTCATAACTATATAAACTAGGTGTATTTTGAGTCCAAGGAGAACAGTAAGAGTAGAGTTATTCTGAAGCAAAGATAATCCAAAGCCATTTTATGTAGGGGAGCTGTTGAGGAGCAGAATTTTGGAGGCCATTTCCAGAGGTTATACTCAACCTTTTTCAGTGTCGTCAGTTGCATTAGATTTCTGAGGTCGAGAAAAACACAACGAGATCCGAATGGATTCCATTTGATGTAATTTTGATTTACTTTGCAAGCATTGAATAATTAATAAAGAAGCCTCCCCCACTAAGACAAAGGCCCAAAGACATAGGAAATTTTGTGTCGAACTCTGTTATCACGTCTCCTGTTATGGTTTGTTTTTATTCATGCTTAGGTTTAGATCTATATATTTTTTTATGGATGTTATGTTTCTTCATTAAATTCATCCTCTTTGGTTCAGCTTCATAAATGGTTACTTAACACATGCAATTAATAACTCAACCACAATCATTAAAAGATCTTTTCAGATCATTGAGTAAGAAACATCCTTAAAGAATAAACCACACATAATTAAAATAAATTGGACTTTTAATTTATTTAACACCAATAGTAGTCTAGTGATTATAATCTTTGGACTAGGAAAAATTAGTAAATTGTCCAAGATTGCTAAAAAATACCAAATAACACTAAAGAGTGATCAAATCCAATTTTCATATCTCGAGAGACCCTCTAACATAGGGGCTAAACACAAGGTTAGTTGCAGAAGAGATGAGGAGACTACCCCTCCAAAGCTTCACCAATCATCGTAGAAAGAGCGTATATTGAGGGTTCTTCTTGAAGTGTTACTCGTTCATTTGGTCACAGTGTTTGGTCCTCGGGAGTATTACAGTTCCACTTGTCTTCATTCCTCTAGAAGATCTTTGGAATTTTTTATCCCTTCCATACGTTTGGTCCCGACTATCGACTATACCCCCTGTTAGGTTAACTGCGAGTTGGTAACCTTAGTGGAATTTCCTAGGTATCTACATATATGACTATGGGGAAGCTCCCATGGTACCTAGGGTAGATGTTGTATCACACTTTCAATACCATTGGAGAGTGACCCTATGAAGTGAGGGTTTCTTGGACTGAGAATGGATAATAAGTGGAGGTTGTGGTAATTTCTTCTAATATATTCATTAATGACTTGATTTATTATCTTTGGAAGATCCATATAACATTTTCCTTTCTTATTAAAATTATATTTTTTTTAGGGTTTGTCTTTTTGTCACTTGTATTTGGCCCTAACTGTTGTTTTCTTTAGCTCTAGTTGATGACAATATTTTTAGGTCTCGTAGGATGCAAGGGTTTCCTCCCGAAGGATACAAACCCTTACCTCCTAATTCAACGAAATAACATTCCAATGAAGGAACAATAAAAAAATAATTTATCTCTGAGACTTGGAGTGTAAATTCGTCTTTACTTGAAAAATTTACGGAAGAGGGAATGTGTTTTCAAGAAGGTTTTGTTCCTCCAAAACCACCTTTAACTTACCCCTTTGGACCAATCATTATACAGATACCTTATTTGGGATATTTTGAATATGTGATACAATATTGTAATTCCAAACTACCAATCACACCATAGGAGGATGTTTTAGCTATGGATTCACAAACACCTAACCCTACAGAAGGATTTACTACCCCTATTTGAGCATATGTATTAGTTAATCCTACTCATACTTCTTCTACTTTGTGGAGAACATATTAAGGAAAAAACATGCACCTTAATATTCGTATGAATCCAACCCATCCTCTTCCTACCTCGAAACAATCACCTATAAGCTATTCCTTAGGTTCTTATATGTTTAATCGAAGAGACAAATTGGTAACATTTCTACTATTTCTGTTCATATTTCAAGTATGTCAAGTTCTCTCCTTCCTACTCAATTAAGAAACACTACGACAGTTTCAAAAACTATACCTTTACAAACCAAAAGTTCATTTATAACACAAAATCCTATTGGGTCACAAGTTTCATCCTTTTTCCCTAGACATAATCCCATTAGTGGGAATATTCATACTAGTGGAAAAATTCCTACTAGCGGTAAACCCTTATTTGGTGGAAAAATCATGGTTGTAATCCAACCTATGATTGGAGGGAATGTTATAGGAAAACTTACAACCCATTTTCTGAGAATCTAGAAACATCCCTTGGGGAAAACCACTGAGGCAGGACCCTTTAATCCTACTCCCTTAGGAATTTGTACTTGACAAAACTTTCCAGATGTTTTTAACCCTACCTTGGGTTAGCCTAGTCAAATAGATTTTCCTCCAAAAGGAAGTATACATTTTCAACAAGTGAAACCAAATTTTTTTGGCCATATTCCTCAACTGATGAATCCCACTCTGACTTCCCAAATTCCTCGACAACAAACTATGAGAGGACCATCGGGGTATAACGTACCTTTAAAATCAAGTTATAGTCCTACGGGTATTCTGATGCCTCATCAATTTTACTAGTATCCTCAAGTTAGTCGATAGTTACCTTTATTGGCCACTCTGGACCTCCCTGATCTATTGTGCTTGATGAATGATGCCATACTCCATTCTCCATTATGGCCAGTAATCCCTGCCAAGTTAACATCTAATATTCCTAAGTTTGATGGAAAACCTAGGGAAGGCCCCAATAACCATGTTATCACATTCCATATTTGGTGTTCATCGAACTCATTAATGGATGATTCTATTTTGTTACGTATTTTCTAGTGAACACTTATGATCTCATAAACTAAGTGTTATATTGAGATACCACGAGGTTTCTTCTGTGAATTTAATTCACTTGTGATGGTATTGTTAACCCATTTTAAAATTTTGATTAGATATTAAACCGATGCAGATCGTATTATCTCCCTTTGACAATCCACTTCCACTCATATGTTTTTATCATATTCATGAGTGGAGGCGGTGAAGATGGTTAATTAGAGTTTCCATTACAAACCAACTATTGGTAAAATGGTTCACGAAGTCCCTTTTATCATCCATTTCGAGAGATGTTGCGATGGGAGTTGTTTCCACTGAAGACCATTCTATTAGCTCTGCTCAATATCTGGATTTGGTTTATTCCTAATCCAATACCTTGTATGGCATACTCATGCATGCTCCACGTACATAAAATGATCACCCAAAACCATCATTTGATGCTTATTTGAATGGCATCATCAGTTATTTGAAGATTTAGTCTGCCACAAAATCAAATAGGCAAACAAGCCATTCAACTTCTACCCTAGCTAGGATGAAGACTTCCATTCAACCCAACCCTCCTTCATCTCCTGTTCAAACCTCTAAGGTGAATAAAGTACAATATTATTGATCTCTACAAACAAAAGGAAAGAATAATAATAAAACTAAATGTAACAAAATTCTTATCAAACGAAGACTACGAAGAAATAGAAACATATTGTCGATAAACAATCATAGTGAAAGATGAAATTTCCATGTATACTATGTAGAGAATATTATTACGCTAAGGATTTCCCTCATATAGATGAAGTGAAATTTGTTTTAAAGGGGAATTACCAACCTCTTGTTTTGACTAATCCTTTTCCACCACAACAACAAACAATGGTTTCAAAAAATCCTACACCTATGCAAGGGGTAAACACAAGTCATCCACCTAGTGGGGATACTTCCTCAACTTCACTTGTTTTTACATGTAATGACACTATCGATTTTAAAACTATAATAAATACATATGGCACACCTCCAGGGAAAACAAGTAAAGAAATTTTTGTTAATGGAACTGCGAATGACATGCCTTCCATTTCTTCTACTTCTCTGTCTAGACCTATCCATATACAAAAACCATCTTTTTACTCAATATTGTTTCCACCGAAGAGCGCAATCCGAAGGTATACTTTTAATATTAACACCCATGCTTACCATAACTACAACGTTGTTGAATCTCTGGAACAAACACCCTATGCAATATTGATGCTCGTGGTTCTGCACAACTTTCCTAGTTAGTGTAGAACCTTGTTGGAATCCATTGGATCTATATACACTGAGTCATCCAATACTATTACATATAAACTATAATATTATAAAAAAAGGCCCTCTCATCAACTTGCATTTAAAATTTAGGTTGTTGTTCATAATCAAAGAGTCCATCATACTATATTGGATGAAGGAGCTTTGAAATGTGTTATCTATTTATCTTGTTGGAAAGCCATTGGTTCTCCTACCCTAAATGAGTATTCTACTACCTTGAAATAAGTTGATGGATGTGGATTCAAGTATTTTGGACTGCTGCAATATTTAGCCATTGAACTAGGGGAATTTTTTTTTTTTTCGATGTAGAAGTGCTTAACACTCCTCTCGACCATAATTTATTGCTTGGCTGAATATGATTTTATTTGATTACTGTCATTGCATATTCTTTTTTTCATTTTTTTCAATTTCCCCATTAAGGGAATATTGTTACTATCGACTAGCTAGATTATTGTACACCATATATCCACAACCAAACTACCAACAATGTCCCATTTTTGGGAGATTTGAATCCTAGATATGAGAGTGTGGGAGTAGGTCTCCTTAAATATTCCTAACTCATGGGAGATTTTCCCATATCTTCTCCTAAAACCTTTCAGTAAAATGAAACGATTAATATGATTTCAACCATGCCTCATCAATCCCTTGAATATATAATACTTGGGTATTTCCTATTCCACTAGAACTTGATATGCTCAATGATGTTATGTCACTTAGTCAACCTGAGGCATCATATGGTGCTATTCAATATGCCTCTGCTTGTTTTCGCAACTAACATCTGGTGGCTTCAGATTCATATCCTCTGTCATCCTAGTTAAACTCTTTATCATCCATTTTTTATTATTTCCTATGGAATTTTGCATCAGATGAATCCATAATGGAAAGTATTAGCATAGAAGAGTCACCTTGGGACAATCAATACCATCAATTGTCATTTCTACCAACTTTCAATGTGATAGAGGAAGGTATTAAATCCATCTTTCACTCTGATACCGTAAGTAACCCTCAATATCCGATACTTACTCACGATAATATTTTTGAAGGAAATTTTGGGAATGTTACACTAACCATTCACATTAACATATCAAAAAAACATGGTGTCATGGAAAACATACAATTAGGCATAGATTGTTCAACTGAATAAATTGAGGCTTACAAAACCTTATTTAAATAATTCTGTGATATTTTAACCTAGAGCTACAAAGAAATGTCACTGATCGATCCTTCAATCATTGTGCATGAAATCCAACTTTACCTTGGATCCAAACCTATGTGATGGAAACTTCCCCTAGTGCACCCTAAGAAAACTACGATCATAAAGGAAAAAATGGAAAAATTGTTGAAAGTTGGTTTCATTTATCGTGTAATTTTTACTGAATGGGTTTCTAACGTCATTCCAAACATGAAAAAACAAGGGAAAATTAGAGTTTGTGTTGACTATAGGAACCTAAATAAGGCTTGTCCTAAGGGAAATTACACCGGAAGAATACTATTTTCATTCATGAATGGCTTCTAAATATACAACCAGATCAATATTATCTCCTCTCATTAGCATAAAACATCTTTCATCTACCCACGGGGAACCTTTGCATACTGCAAGTTACCCTTCGACCTTAAAAATGATGTAGATACCTTCCACTAGGTTTTTGCATACACTTTCCATGATATCAAGAATATCATTGAACCCTACCTTGATAACTTGCCTCCTCAATAAATGCATCAAGAGGATTAGATTGATCATTTGAGAACATTTTTTCTTAGGTTTCAGTTCTACAACATACACTTGAATCCTCACAAATGCATTTTTCTTATTGAAACAGGTAGACTCCTAGGATTCATGTTTTCCAAAGATGGGATTAGGGTGGATCCCTTGAAAGTGAAATATTTTTTGCACTTAACCCCTCCCAATAACCTTAACCACTCCAAAGTTTGCAAGGGAAGGAAAACTTTTTATGTTTTTTCATTTGCAATTATTCAAAGATCAATAAAGGATTTATCCGATTACTAAATAAGTAAATCCATTTTATCTAGGATGACCAAGATCAATGATCATTTGATGCTCTCAAGTATACTTTAATGCATACGCCATTGTTGCACCCCATCAACTATATGAGATATTATATCCATTACTTGGCCTCCTTGACTTCAATTATTTCCATGGTGTTATTTCAAGAGGATGAAGAAAACATGGAAGATGTCATATACTAATTGAGTAAAATCCTTGCAAATCTAGAACTCATATAGTCACATGTTGAGAAGTTGGTTTTGACAGTGGTCATTGTTATGAAAATATTTTTACATTACATTCTACTCTAAAAGACCATAATTATTGTTGACTCTAGCCATATGTATCACATTATAACTCATAAAGTACAGGGGAAAATACTCTAGGTGGATTTTTATTCTCAAGGAATTCGATCTCAAGGTTTCTAAATTGAGGTTAAATAAATAACTAGAATTTATTGAGTTGATCTGTGGCTTTCCACATATATATGCGGAAACTAAGCCTTTTGATTCATTTCTATATGATTCATTTTTCCTCATTGTTTGCACCCTCTTCGTCACCTTGGTGAGAAAATAAGAGGTGCTTACATGCCCAGTTGGGTCTTGTTGAGCATGACAGTTGTAGAGGAAAGAGTTAGAGAGAAGAAAACACAAATATAAGAAATAATTAAACAAATACAAACTAAAATTAAAAGCATGGAAATATAGAGATAACAAGGACAAAAAGACCAATGTCACCAATGTTTTTAGGCTGATCTATTGATGAAATCAAAGCAC
>JZKD02S2080815.1:247486-267485 GCA_000966675.3 Picea glauca
AAATGAGGTTTCTTCATGGCTTTTTATAGCATTTCATTGGGTGATTATGTAACTCCTTTGTAGTGTGAAAAGAGGCTCTTTAGGGCTTTATTAGGTCTTTGACCAGCCTACCATGTGGATTTAGCTCAGATTTGAGGGTCAAATCGGCTTGGGAGCTGATCCATAAATGGTTGGGAGGCTGACCAATTCAATAAATGCGCCCTTTAGCAGGTGCGCGGGTTTTTTCGCCCACAGTCGCGCATCGTGTGCATATGCATGCATGGTACATTTATGTTCAGCGGATGCGCATGCACACCTGACTTCTGTAAAGCGCTCTTCAATTTTTGCTACTTTGTATAGTTTTTAACCTTTTTGGAATGCTATGTGATTAATTCAGTGCCATGAATGACTTCATTACTAGTGTACGATGTTGAGTTCTTGTCGCCATGTGTAGACAAAATTTCAGTGATAACAGATGCCCCCTGATGGATGAGGTTAGGAGCATATGTATAGCCGAAATCCATCAATGTTTCTTCTACTGAGAATGTTTTTGTAAGAGAGAGATATAGTGGGATCGGTGAGAGAAATCCTTTGGAAGAGAAAGGAACTAGTAGAACCCGACCTTCCATAAGGTGCGTAAAATATACAATTATGTACAAACGAGGTGGGCATGCCCCATGCTCGTGTTATGTAACTCTGAAAAATCATGACTGAAGTGTTGGTGTAGACGACTGCAGCACCCTCGGGGGCGATGATAATAAAGGCAGAAGACAATTCTGCAAAGGAACATACTCTGAAATATAGGTAATGGTCGTGGTAAGAAGCAACGACGATGATGCGGGCATTGATGGCCCTACCAAGTTCAGAGGTCTTCGGAAAATGGTAAAAATAACTGCAATAGTCGCAAAGTAAGACCCACCATAACATGAGAAAGTGTTGGCGTCGAATGTTATGGGGGCCAATGACAGTAGGGAGTGTTATCACTCCAAGAAACCCTTTGTGGTTGTAGACCAAACGTGCTTGATAACTTAAGAAATGAATGGATCAACGGGATAACTCAATTCAAGTATGGCATTTAGACATTCAAAATGGTAAACAAATAAACCTGTGCTCTCAAAGATTGATTAACCAACATATAACTTTTAAATGGGTGAAGAACAGATTGTAGCTAAACCAGTACAATGTAGGGTCTAAGAGACAATCAAGAAACTAATTATTAGGCTATGAGCTAAACAATGGGATAACAGCCATTCAAAGCTTGACAACACAGATAATAGTACAGAAAGAATGATGGAAAACTGACAATCAAAATTGAAAGGAACCTGTGATCTGTATTAGCATTAAAAAGTCTGAGTACCATAGAGGATTCATGTATCCAGAACTCACCACTTATCTCTTATCATTCCCAGGCTTTATAGCCTTTAAAATATACAAATCAAATCCTATCAAAAGGGATCTAGCATACTAAAAATAACATAGTATAAAACTAATTGTAAACTCTAACAAAACAGATACTTTATTAAAGGAAATCAAACCATATCTAATCTAATTCTTCGATAGTTGTTCTGTATGTTGGAAGATGTGGGAATCTACTTCAAATTTTATCCACCATCTGGACCATGAGTCGTTACTTCAAAAGCTGAATATAAGGTCAATATTGACCAAATCTGACACCTGCAAGAAATTCCCCATTTGGCAAGTATGTGTAATCTGCCATTCTTCGAGTCAATGCCAGATTTGCAAAAACGATATCTACCAGATCTTTGCCAAACAGAATGAACTCGAGGATAATAAAGGATGTTTTCTTCGATGCAGAAAGAAGAAGAAACAATGTTTTAGTGTAGTATATTACTTTAGGTTGCCTGCCCTTCCTTGAAAAATGACTCCCTAAAAGGAAAATTGTTGTAACTACCAGCATCCTGTGGCCCAATATATCTCAATCTGGCTTCCCTGCCTGAAATGCAGCTTGCTTCAAGTCCGACATCATGTATTTATCATAGAACTGGAATTCTCCAATACCCAGGAACTTCCATCTCTCCATTTTCTCTTCTTGTGACATCCAAAACTGTGCCAAGGATATCAAGACCAATAGATGCTTCCAATAAACTTCCTGTCTCTATACCTCCTCCTTTGAAGGCCCTGGCAATCTCATCTATAGAGAATTCACCCACAGCAACCAATTTTATCAGAATCCCACCAAGAAATTCAGGGGCCCTAGGTGAATCAACAACAGTATCCTCCATTGAAGATAAGACTATCTTCAAGCCATTTTGAAGTTGTTCGTGATTGAGTGAACAAGATTCGGTTTTGCATAAATATATAAGTAGATATGCCAGGCATCTCTCTCAACATCTTTCCTGTCAAAAGAATTTATCAACCATCCAGACACCATAGTTGGATGGAACCATGGTGACTTAAGGTCTTCTACACACATAGCAACTTCTTTCATGTCTCTTATACTGTAAAATTCCTTAATTTCCATGGAAGACATTTTGGTAAGCCGATCCTCGCAAACTTGCATTCCTTTAGAGGAAGCTTTTGGAACTCCTTGAGAAGAGCATCCATGTGATTGAAATTCGCCGTTTGCTGCCATCCCACCTTTATGAATAGAGGGATATGTGTTCCTAATATATTTTCTCTCGTTATCAAAATATTTCTTCTCCTGCATCCCTGGCTTTGCATGCAAAGGATTTTCTGCAACATGAATTCTTGATAAGCTTTTATCTTGTTCATCAAATGGAACCTGAACAGGATTTGTAGAACTGTAACCAGACACTGGACCCATGTTCATTTTCCTATTGCTCTCACTAGATATCAAAGTTCGTTCCCTAACTGTCATTCCCTTGCCAAGACCTCCTTGTGGCCCAAGAGTCAGACGACTATCATCAGACGGCCTATGCGATAAATGCATTGGCAGAGGCATGTCATCAAAATGGGCCTTGGCTACAAACCTGGAATCTTGGCTATTGAAACCCTGTGTCCCCACTTGGGGTTGTACACCCCTCATACCACCTATATGCTGAAATGAACCCATTTGTGCACCCAGAAAATGATGTTGTGTGGCAGGACTCCGGAAGCTGCGATCAGGTGTGGGAAGTCTCCGCCCTGGATGTCCCACATTGGGATTATGAGATAAGAATCCTCCCTATACAGATCCTATCTCACAAAAACTTGGAACAGAGACAAGCCTTACCACCTGACCCTCAGAGCCTTTATGTAAACGGGATGCATATTTTTTCTAATTTCCACAAAAATAAACATGCGGACAATCCTTGATGACAAAAGGGTCTCTGTCTATAAATAGATAACATCCAAGAGTATCTGGAGCTGTAGGTGTAAAACGTCTCCAGTTTATAGTCTTTTCCATGTAATACATCTTTTCCTTAGCATCAGAATATTTTCCCAGGTCATCTATATTCTGGCTAGAAGTGCCAAGAAAACAAACTCTGTCAAGATTAAATTGATGGTGATTTGTCACAGAAACAAATGTATTGTATGCTAATGCTTCAGATAAGAGACATTTATGCAAAGGTTGTTGCGGAAAAGAGAAATTTGTTGGATCATGTGGCTCTATCATTTATCAATAAGAAGGGCTGGTGCAAGTTGTGTCAAAACAAGGTTCAGTTCCTTGACGGGCTCTACAAGTCTACCTTGATCCTTTAATCCAAGGCCAGAAGGTTCTGCTGCGTATCAACTAAATCTCCAACAATAATGACAGGGACAATTTTGGCAGCCATACTTTTCTCCTGTTCATCGCCAGAGTGACCTTGTGAACCATTGTCTATACAATGCCAACGAATTTTCGGGTATCCCTGTCCAGGTTTTATTTCATGATCACATTGCTTTGCACAGGCATGCAATAAAAGATTTTTCAGAGTACCACCTGTTGCCGCTCCTTGATCTCCCAATGTAGCCTGGCACATTGACTTCGACTTCACCCAATGACACACAAACATCAATAATGACATTTGTTGTTGAATCGTTCAGATGGTGCATGATTCGAACAGGTGTTGCGTGCTACATGATTTGGCTTTGTGATTTGACTAGTGACTCGATGAAATAGAAACAGATGTTTTAGGTAGGCATTGAATCGAGTTGTGATGAGGCGGTAAGTATTTAGAATTTTGACAAGTACGGAACTATGAGTCATCAAATAGGAGGAAATTTAAATAACAGACATAGCTTTGAGTTCGACCTCTGAATTAACTTGACAATGAAAGACGACTAGCAATGTCATTTAAGACTCTTGATTCGAGCTATTAGTTAGGGCATTCTGGAATAGACTCATCTGTTTTTCAGTAAGAGTTAAAGTTCATAAATGGAATGAAATCTTCCTTTGGCCGAGAATATAGGTAACATTCAATTAACGAAGGTAGATGCTCAGCAAAAACCATGACATGACTAACCTGTAACAAAATTTGAGGTGTCAATTGTTTGGGCTTTCACCAGTGCAAAGCTATCATTTTATGACCTGTGCGCTGTTGAAAGTGATAGCTTTCAACATCTAACCCGTGAAAAATCAAAAGGCTTTCACTGTTGAAAGATGGGAAGCAAAATTTTGAAAGCCAAGACTCACAGAAATGAATTTTTTGACTCATTCTATCTCCCAAAATGATGGTGCTATTTTGGGAGATAACATCTGGCTCCAACTGGGATGGAGATCTCCCTGCGAGGTCTCCAAGAACAAGTAGTTCCAGTAACCTTTAGCATTGGGCATGGAGTCATTAAGCCTTTAGCACTGATACCTCTGCAGACCTGTATCCCACCTGTAGCTTACCTGCAACCTACTCTGCTTATTCAACAAGAACTGAAAATGATCTACGTGCTCATAAGAAGAGCTTATTCCTTTACCTACCCCTACACTAACCAGTAGAAGCAACTTGATCAAGTGAAAGCATGCTTCCAATGAAGCCATGTCAGAAACTAATTTTCAGTCATTATGATAGCTCTTGACCCAAAAAGTAATGAAGGCCATATCATACAGAAAAGAAGTTGGAGTAAATGATAAAGACAATTTCCTTCTGACAGAAATATCTTAGCATCTATGCTGCTAATAGAATCCAAAAGGTCAGCAATAGGATCTTCAAAATCATGAAAGAATACCTCTTTGAGTTGCTGCTACAACTGACTATGTTACAGCTGCTCTTTGTTTCCTCCACAAAACACACTGCTGAATATAGACTGCTTGATCACTGCTGGAGGAAAATACAAACTAAATTTCTGATCTGAACCTTCCTGCTGTCCTTCGTGCAAATGTCTGCTGCAATCTATCTTTTTCTGCAAGTCTGGAAAATGTGGGATGCCCTGCAAATCTGGACATTGTAGGCTGTCCTCATTAACCACTGCAGATCTGAAACTCTCACTTGTAAATCTGTCAGTCCGTTCAACATCTTCAAGGTTTTCAGAGATAAAAACTTGATCATCATGACAACTAACAACAGTAGATGCATTTGATATGATGTCAAAAGCATCGCTAAGATTTTCATAGTGTGAATCATTGATCTCCTGATCATGATGAAGAGTATTTTCTTCAGCAGCGTACTCTTCCTGAAGTTCTAATTTTGAGAGATTAAATTCATGACAACAATCAGGAAAAAGAAGATCAGCTGAGAAATGATCTTTACAAAACACATGAAAAGTAGAATGAAACTCTGCTAAAGAGATGATACTTGCATCCGGAAGAGACCAGCACCAATCAAGAGCAATTCCCTCTAGAGAAAACTTGAAAAGATTAATTTGCACATCGTCATGTACAATTTCAAGCCTATTAATGAATTCATGGAAATCCAGTAAATGTTCAGCTGGCACTTCCCACTCCTCACCACGAAATTTAGGAAGACTGTTCTCCCATTCATCTCTAGTAGGTACTTGATTAGGAAAACCAACAATGCTTGAAAAATCACAGAACGCATACCTCTTGGCTAAGATCATGTTCATATCATACCAGTGGAGTCACCAACAATTTTCTGAACAATGGAGTCACCACTGAATTCGTCCTTCATGGAGTCGCCAGATAGATGATTACAACCAAATGATGTCCAGGCTTTGTCTATCATCAAAGCTGGATCTATGTCGTCTCCCAGGGAAGCTGAGCTTCGATTTCCTCTCCCCAGCAATAGCGCCAATTTGTTATCACTCCAAGAAACCCTTTGTGGTTGTAGACCAAAGGTGTTTGGTAACTTAAGAAATGAATGGATCAATGGGATAACTCAATTCAAGTATGGCATTAAGACATTCAAAATGGTAAACAAATAAACCAGTGCTCTCAAAGATTGATTAACCAGCAGATAACTTTTAAATGGGTGAAGAACAGATTGTAGATAAACCAGTACAATATAGGGTCTAAGAGACAATCAAGAAACTAATTATCAGGATATGAGATAAACAATGGGATAACAACCATTCAAAGCTTGACAACATAGATAATAGTACATAAAGAATGATGAAAAACTGACAATCAAAATTGAAAGGAACCTGTGATCTGTATTAGCATTAAAAAGTTTGAGTACCATAGAGGATTCCTGTATCCAGAACTCACCACTTATCTCTTATCATTCCCAGGATTTATAGCCTTTAAAATATACAAATCAGATCCTATCAAAAGGGATCTAGCATACTAAAAATAACATAGTATAAAACTAATTGTAAACTCTAACAAAACATATACTTTATTAAAGGAAATCAAACCATATCTAATCTAATTCTTCAACAGCTGCTCTGCATGCTGGAAGATGTGGGAATCTACTTCAAATTTTATCCACCATCTGGACCACAAGTCATTACTTCAAAAGCTGAATATAAGGTCAATATTGACCAAATCTGACACCTGCAAGAAATTTCCCATTTGGCAAGTATGTGTAATATGCCATTCTTTGAGTCAATGCCAGATTTGCAAACAAGATATCTACCAGATCTTTTCCAAATAGAATGAACTCGAGGATAATAAAGGATGTTTTCTTCGATGTAGAAAGAAGAAGAAACATATGTTTTAGTGTAGTAGATTACTTTAGGTTGCCTGCCCTTCCTTGAAAAATGACTCCCTAAAAGGAAAACTGTTGTAACTACCAGCATGTTGTGGCCCAATATATCTCAATCTGGCTTCCCTGCCTAAAATGTATCTTGCTTCAAGTCCGACATCATGTATTTATCATAGCACTGGAATTATCCAATACCCAGGAACTTCCATCTCTCCATTTTCTCTTCTTGTGACATCCAGAACAGTGCCAAGGATATCAAGACCAATAGACATTTCCAATAAACTTGCTGTCTCTATACCTCCTCCTTTGATGGCCCTGGAAATCTCATCTATAGAGAATTCACCCACAACAACCAATTTTCCCAGAATCCCACCAAGAAATTCAGGGGCCCTAGGTGAATCAACAACAATATCCTCCATTGAAGATAAGACTATCTTCAAGCCATTTTGAAGTTGTTCGTGATTGAGTGAAAAAGATTCGGTTTTGCATAAATATATAAGTATATCTGCCAGGCATCTCTCTCAACATCTTTCCTGTCAAAATAATTTATCAACCATCCAGACACCATAGTTGGATGGAACCACGGTGACTTAAGGTCTTCTACACACATAGCAGCTTCTTTCATGTCTCTTATACTGTAAAATTTTTTAATTTCCATGGAAGACATTTTGGTAAGCCGATCCTCACAAACTTGCATTCCTTTAGAGGAAGATTTTGGAACTCCTTGAGAAGAGCATCCATGTGATTTAAATTCGCCACTTGTTTCCATCCCACCTTTATGAATAGAGGGATATGTGTTTCTAATATCTTTTCTCTCGTTCTCAAAAGATTTCTTCTCCTGCATCCCTGGCTTTGCATGCAAAGGCTTTTCTGCAACATGAATTCTTGATAAGCTTTTATCTTGTTCATCAAACGGAACCTGAACATGATTTGTAGAACTATAACCAAAAACTGGACCCATGTTCATTTTCCTATTGCTCTCACTAGATATCAAAGGTCGTTCCCTAACTGCCATTCCCTTTCCAAGACCTCCTTGTGGCCCAAGAGTCATACGACTATCATCAGAAGGCCTATGCGATAAAGGCATTGGCAGAGGCCTATCATCAAAATGGGCCTTGGCTGCAAACCTGGAATATTGGCTATTGAAGCCATGTGTCCCCACTTGGGGTTGTACACCCCTCATACCACCTATATGCTGAAATGAACCCATTTGTGCACCCAGAAAATGATGTTGTGTGGAAGGACTCCGAAAGCTGCGATCAGGTGTGGGAAGTCTCCGCCCTGGAGGTCCCACATTGGGATTAGAAGATACGCGTCCTCCCTGTATAGGTCATATATCACAAAAACTTGGAACAAAGACAAGCCTTACCACCTGACCCTCAGAGCCTTTATATAAACGGGATGCATATTTTTTCCGATTTCCACAAAAATAAACATGCGGACAATCCTTGATGAAAAAAGGGTCTCTGTCTGTAAATAAATAACATCCAAGAGTATCTGGAGCTGTAGGTGTCAAACGTCTCCAGTTTATAGTCTTTTCCACGTAATACAGCTTTTCCTTAGCATCAAAATATTTTCCCAGGTCATCTATATTCTGGGCAGAAGTGCCAAGAAAACAAACTCTGTCGAGATTAAATTGATGGTGATTTGTCACAGAAACAAATGTATTGTATGCTAATGCTTCAGATAAGAGACATTTATGCAAAGGCTGCTGCGGCAAAGAGAAATTTTCTGGATCGTGTGGCTCTATCATTTATCAATAAGCAGGGCTGGTGCAAGCTGTGTCAAAACAAGGTCCAGTTCCTTGACGAGCTCTGCAAGTCTACCTTGATCCTTTAATCCAAGGCCAGAAGGTTTTGTTGCGTATCAACTAAATATCCAACAATAATAACAGGGACAATTTTGGCAGCCATACTTTTCTCATGTTCATCGCCAAAGTGACCTTGTGAACCATTGTCTATACAACGCCAATGAATTTTTGGGTATCCCTGTCCAGGTTTTATTTCATGCTCACATTTCTTTGCACAGGCATGCAATAAAATATTTTTCAGAGTACCACCTGTTGCCGCTCCTTGATCTCCCAATGTAGCCTAGCACATTGACTTTGACCTCACCCAATGACACACAAACATCAATAATGACATTTGATTTTGAATCATTCAGATGGTGCATGATTCGAACAGGTGTTGCGTGCTACATGATTTGGTTTTGTGCTTTGACTAGTGACTCGATGAAATAGAAACAGATGTTTTAGGTAGGCATTGAATCGAGTTGTGACGAGGCGGTAAGTATTTAGAATTTTGACAAGTACGGAACTATGAGTCATCAAATAGGAGGAAATTTAAATAATAGACATAGCTTTGAGTTCGACCTCTGAATTAACTCGACAATGAAAGACGACTAGCAATGTCATTTAAGACTCTTGATTCGACCTATTAGTTAGGGCATTCTAGAATAGACTCATCTGTTTTTCAGTAAGAGTTAAAGTTCATAAATGGAATGAAATATTCCTTTGGCCGAGAATATAGGTAACATTGAATTAACGAAGGTAGATGCTCAGCAAAAACCATGACATGACTAACCTGTAACAAAATTTGAGGTGTCAATTGTTCGGGCTTTCACTAGTACAAATCTATCATTTTATGACCTGTGCACTGTTGAAAGTGATAGCTTTCAACAGCGAACTCGCGAAAAATCAAAAGGGTTGCACTGTTGAAAGCTGGGAAGCAAAATTTTGAAAGCCAAGACTCACAGAAATGAATTTTTTGACTCATTCTATCTCCCAAAATGACGGTGCTATTTTGGGAGATAACATGGAGAAATGGTATTTCACCCTGTGCCATTCGAGATCTCTCATTGAATAGAGAATGAGAATCAAGATATTGTCACCCTTCCGGAAATTTGTTCTGATGTCGAAAAAAGGGGGACGTGACTCCGAGAAGCAAAGGGCTTCGTGGAATCTACTGAGATGAGGAAGTGGCAGAGGTACATGGATGAAGTCAAGACGTGGGAAGACTCAAGACTGACCTTGGTTGGAGGATGTATAAAAAGTGGCCGCAACCGTCTAACAAGGTCGAGTGTTAGGGGGATGACAAGACTGGTGATAAGTTGTGCCAGAGGCGGGACAAGGTGAACACATTCAAAGGGTAGAGGTAAGTGACCAGTGGAGTACTCGGAAGATATGGATGATGACGACAAGGGTCGATGATAAGTAATGCTGCAACCAAGGGTGACATGGGTTGTGTGTGGCCAAAAGGAAGCAAGTCGCCAATGGTGATGACAAAATAAAATGTAATGAATGGAAATAAAGGCGTTTGTACAATAAATAATGAATAATTTTTGGGGAGAAATGTACAAATATAGAAATGGGTGCCCCAGTGTAAAATGCGTGCCCCAAGGAGGGCAGAATTTTCTTGTAAAACTGATGAAGGGTGGGGGCCCCATTGGTGAGTTTATGTATGAGGTAGGTGAAATGAGGATGGGTTCGCAGATGGGCAAACAGATTGTGGATGAAATGGAGGGTTCATGATACTGTGGAGGTGCAAGTAAAAAATAGAACCGTAAAGAGATAATCTGGGAGTCCATGTGGGAAAGCTAGCAAAATGAGGAGAAGGAGAATGTGGCTGATTCATGACATGATGAAAGACTATCGGGACTCCCATCCCTAGAGGGTAATGAAAAAATGGCATGAGTGTCAAAAAACTGGCAAAAGGTGCTATGAATGGGACAACTCATGTGGGTAAGAATGCTACCGGGTAACAGTACCTGAAGATGAAAATGGGGGCGTGGGTACTGCAGAGCCAGGAATGGAGATCCTAGAGGTAATCATCAGAGGGCATGACTGGAAATGCAAGTGCGATACAACGGGAAAATACTACTTGCTAGTGCTGAGTATATACCTGAAGGGGTGATGCTGAGGGATGAGGAGAAAGTACCTATAGATATGAGAAACAAATACCCAAAAGTGAACAATATCTGAAGAGAATCAAGATATGAGCATGTATTAGATAAATGTGACAATGCGTGTGCGTACCTGACCATGATATGAAAAAAAGGTGCCTTGGGGGCTCGGGATAAAAAGTGACCCAGGGACAGCTGTGATGTAGGTGGCGGGATGCTGATCCCGTGGCTGAAGATGATTTGAAAAATGGACACCTTGGGCTCCCAGAATGGTGAGTGGAAGTTTGGAAAAAGGCCTATATATAGTTGTAGGGCCCACATTGCCACCTCATTTGTACCTGCTGCAACAGTGACTGGACGAGCAGATTTCAGAGGAGATTTGGAGATTCAGGGAGGATGAGGCATCCGATCGGTGTTTTGCGAGTATCAGGTTAGTGGTCTGATCATCCTGCATAGAAATAGGTTTTCAATTTTTGGGCAGGGCTGGTACAGGGGGACGTACAGGGGTAATTAGGGGATTTGGTATGCGGTGTGGACCCACATGTGCGGGTGATTCGGTGGAAGGCGTGCATACATGCACGCCTATCCACCGAATATACACGCATCGGTGCACGGTAAGGGGAATTTAAGGCGCGCCCAAAGGGCGCGCCTGTGATGTGAACAGGCACGCACCAGTGCGTGCCTGTAGGTTTGACAGGCGCGCACTGGTGCGCGTCTGTATGGTGAACAGGCACTCTTACGAGCACGCCTATGAAGCGAACAAGCGCGCATTGAGGTGCACCTATCCGGTGTACAGGCGTGCTCATATGTGCGCCTGTGTGTTGAACAGGCACGCATGTGTGCGCACCTGTGGGAATAAAAACCATGCCTAGGAGGCAAGGTTTGAAGGGTAAAAAACGAGTCTTTTTTATGCTGTGGATGGTTATCTGAGCTTATATAGGACTCTGTGTTGTTTGCAGGTGGCTAGCAGTGACGATGCCAGTGCGGTGGCCAGAGCGGGATTGGGCCCAGTTGCGAGATGTTGTGGCCATTGAGGGGCCTAAGGTGAGAGCGACTTTAGAAACCTGCGGGTTGCTAAAGTTCTTTGAGTGCCCATTGATATAGGAACAAGAGTATCTACTATAGTTCCTGCTCCAGATGTGGAGTCTGGAGTTACACTGCTTCCTCGTGCGAGGAGAACAAATCCCCTTCACTGCGGTGGAGGATGTATATTTTCTTACTGGGCTCCCCTTTCGGGGAACGCCCCTACTGGCAGAGCCTGTGCTGCCGAGGGATATAGCCCTTGCGACGATCGGTGAGCGATACTGCTCAGGTCGGGACTTTATGTCTGAGACCGTGGTGAGTATCAGCGCTATCGATGCTTTAACACATCATTGTATAGCAGCGATGATTGTGTGTATATATGGGTCACTTGCGACCCAACAGATTAGTGGTTGCCAGCTGTTGGTGCTGGAGAGAGTGGTGGGCGGTAAGCAGTTTGCGTGGGGACTGACGCTGCATGCACGGATGATAGCGCAGTTGGACCGTTGTCGGTCCACAGGTATAGGAGAGTTTGCTTTTGGGTCGATCCTGGTAGCCTAGTTTTTGGAGAGGGTATCGATGCTGCGCCCGAGGGTTCTGTTGGAGATGCTATGGGCACGAAAGCCGCGATTGAGGTGGTGGTCTACAGTTTTGGTTCACCACAGTGGTGGCGAAGGTGGCCACTACTTTTTAGCAGAGGCGGCGCGGATATGGCGATAGATGCCGCAGGTAGTACTTCGGTACCCCTATGCTGGGGTTGACTTCCGGGGTGACCCGGATATGGTGCTGCCTCCAGAGGAGGATTTTGACCATCGAGGTATGTTCAGTATTTGTGCATGTGTTTGATTTATGTTTTCGTGTGATATAGCGATCCATATATGATATAGATGTTGATACGATCTTTTGTTGTTGGTTTTTGTATGTGCAAATGTGGCACCTCGCGGGCGCGAGGTGGAGATGCAGCGAGTACCATCTCGGTGAGAGCCGGAGGGATGACCATAGGAAGAGAGGCAGTGGCGGGAGGATGTTGCAGGTTGACCAGTAGAGCCCGAGAGGGCAGCGAGGCAGCGCCGGTTCGATGACCCTGGTGCGGGGCCATCACATGCTCCTCCAACGGCAGCCGGAGTGGACTTTGATGATATATGCCATCATCTAGAGACAGTGTTGCAGGACGTGCCTAAGGGCATGTGGACACGTATCCAGGATGAGAGCTTCCTAGAGCAGTGTGTGGGGGTGCCGCCAACATGGCGGGCCATAGTGCGGCGAGCAGCAGTTCTGGCTGCGATGACTAGTGGACGCCTGCCGCCGGGGCAGGAGGTTCCTGTGGGTGGTCCACCATTGCCTGGGGAAGGTGGTGGTGGGCCACCACCTCCTCCTAAGGGAGGAGTAGGTGGTGGTGTGATAGAGGCACCATGAGTGATGTATGATGTATATCTTTTTGGTTGTGTATAGGCTGGTGAGCTGATTTTTGTACCGAGGTGCTATGTTGTCCTGCGGGCACATGTATGTTTGTATGTAAACATTTGAATGGCCTGATAGGCCTATATATATATGAGTATACATATTTTGAGATCCTGGTGTTGTTTACATGTGTTTTTTGTTGATGATGATGTCTATTCTATCTATATGCTGTGACAGGTTTTGTGAGTTGGTTATGTATGTGTAGCTTGATGTGATATATGCCAATCTAACACCATGTTAGCTATTTCATCTGTTGTTTGATTCAATTGTCTTGGAATATGTGTAAATGTAATGGAATCAAAATGTCGAGATAATAGTCTAACCTGCAGGTATTTGCGAAAGAGGCACAGATCGCGTACACGGTATACATTGTTGAGCTGGAGAACGACTAGTTGAGAGTCGAGGAAGATGCTAAGGTGACAAATATGATGACGTTGGGCGTCGACCAGGAGGCCAATGACAGTAGTGTACTCGGCTTGGTTGTTGGTTGTTGGCCCCAAACATATGCCGCTTGAGTGTAGTATTTCATGTGAGGGGGTGTAAAGAGCCCAAGCCACCGAAGCGAGATTTTGCGTCCAACGGCTGGCGCCGTTAGCATAACCCATGTGGTAGGCTGGTGGAGGAAGCATCTGTCAATAGCACAAAGGATAGTTTAGATGAGAGGGGAGGAGAAAAAAGATTAAAAATACTAGAAAAATAAATCACCTAAAGTAGTATGACTACATTTAAGCATAAAATTTCTTGAGATACAACCCGTTGACGGGTTGATTGAGAGAGAGGCCTTCGGGAGAGGCCAGGATATATGTTCCTTTGGTGAGGCAATGTTGGATAATGTAAGGGCCATGCCAAAGTAATTCGAATTCTCCATGGCCAAAGGTATCATGAGCGATATCATAGGCCAGGACGAGGTCGCCTTCGCGGAATGATCGAAGGTTGACATGGCGATCAAAGGTAGCTTTGGATCATTTTTTAGCTGCCTCATTGTTCTGTAAGGAATATCGACGATCTTCATCCAGTGACTCCAAGTTCAGCAAGCGCTGATCCATTGGAGCAGTGTCGGATAATAGCTCAATTGCAGTGCGTAAGGTGGGAATTTCGCACTCGATGGGAAGAGTTGCCTCGACCCCATGGACTAAATGGAATGGCATGAAACCTGTAGAGGTATTTACTGTCGTTCGATAAGCCCATAGCATAGAAAATAATATATGATTCCAATTGGTTTTATGTTTATTAACCATGCACTGTAACATGGTCTTGAGGACTTTGTTCACTGCCTCGACCTGTCCATTTGACTGAGGGTAATATGGTGAGGCAAACTTGTGCAAGAAGCCTAACCGAGATGAGAGTTCGACAAAGATCTCATTCTAGAAGTGTTTCCCATGATCGGAAATGAGTTGGAGTGGTACGCCAAAACGAGATATGACGTGATTAAAGAAGAAGCACGTGACAGTGTCAGCGGTATTGTTGAAAGTGGGCATGGCTTCAGCCCATTTGGTGAAGTAATCAACGGCGAAAACAATGTATTTGTGACCATTGCTGGAGGGGGGATTACAAGTCATAAAGTCGATGCCCCACTTACAAAAGGGGTCGACCGTAATGACAGGGTGAAGAAAGGAAGAGGGTGCCCGGGATTTTTTGGCATAGAGATGACATTGCTCACAATGTTTCATGGCGTGAATGCAATCGTGAAACAAGGTAGGCCAAAAGTAACCGGCTCGGATAATCTTTTGAGCAGTGGATATACCCGAAAGATGGCCCCCACATGTGCCGTTGTGGCAATCGTTTAATACTCTGTCGACCTCGTCAATAGTCAGGCATCGATGAAGAATGGTGTCGATACCTCACCGGTATAGGATGTCGTCGATGAGGAGATAGCGGGGGGCCTAATGGTGAATACGTCGACGATCATCTCGTGAAAGGCGGTTACCAAACTTTTCAGTTCGTAGGTATACGAGTAGGTCACCATACCAAGGATCATCCGAAGTGATGTAAAAGACATGTTCGTCTGGAAAGTCGGTGTTGACGGGGGCACTAGTGGTGTCAGAGGGGAGGGCCGTGACAAATTCGGTGAGAACGAGGGCCTTCTTACTCTTAGGTGTTGAAAACTCGAGGTCGTACTCCTGAAGGATAAATATATATCGAGCGAATTTTCCGTTAACTTGTCGACGACTGAGCAAGTACTGCATAGGGTTGGAATCTGTGACGACCTTTGTAGTGCGAAGCAGAATGTAATGGCGCAGTTTCTGGACTGCAAGGACAACTCCAAGAGCAAGCTTCTCTTCGTGTTTATACTTCAAGGGGGGTCCTGAGAGGTTCTTACTAACGTAGTAAATGACATGTTCATGATTTCCATCTCCGAGCTGGACGAGGACGCCAGCTACTGATACAACTAATGCTGATACGTAGAGGATGTAGTCGCGATTATAGTCAGGTGCACTAATTAAGGGTGGATTTGAAAGTGCTGCTTTTAGATCGTCAAATGACTATTGGGCATGGTTGTCCCAATGAAATGGGATTTCATGATGTAGTAAGCGAAGGAAACCATGTGCGTGTATGGCGTAATCAGGAACAAATCATCTGAGAAAGTTAGGTTTGCCCTGTAGACTCTGAAGTTGCCGTAAATTCTGGGGAGGTGGAATTTCGGTGATAGCTTGGACTTTGAGGGGGTCCATGGTAATACCGCTTTGGGAAACAATAAACCTGAGGAGGCGCCCTACGGTGACACAGAACACACACTTGAGAGAATTCAAGCGGATATTGTACTGTCGACAGCGTTGAAAGATGAATTGTAAATCATCGAGATGCTGGGTGTGTTTATTGGATCGAGCTGTGAGGTCATCCAAGTAGGCGAGGATGATTTTAGCCAGATCATGGAAGATGTAGGTCATTGCCCGTTGGAAAGTTGTGCCAGCATTTTTTAAGCCAAAAGGCATGACACAATATGCAAAGGTACCCCAGGGGGTAATGAATGCGGTTTTATATTGATCAGCTGGGTGGATTTGGATTTGGTTATAGCTAGAGAATCCGTCCATAAAGGAGAGAGCCTCGTGGCTAGCGCAGTCGTCGATAATTTGATCGATGAATGGCATTGGAAAGTTGCCTTTGGGACATGCGTTATTGAGATCACGAAAGCTTGTGCAAACACGGATAGTGCCCTGTTTTTTTTCGATGGGTACAGGGATGGAAACCCATGAAGTATAAGCAATGGGGTAAATAAACCTTGCAGCGCGTAATTTGTCAATTTCAGCTTTGATAGCCGCAGCTTTGGCTGGGTGTAGCGGTCGCTATTTCTAACGGACTGGTGTGATGTCGGGCCATGTGTTGATGTGATGTTCTACAATAGAGGGATCGAGGCTAGGCATTTCTGTGTATGACTAGGCGAAAATATCCCTGTATTCCTGGAAGAGGGATTTATATGCGGCGATTTCCTGAGGAGTGCAAGCAGCTCCAATGGTGATTTCTTCGACGATGTCGTTTTTAATGGAAATGTCAATTTTGATGGTGGGGGAAATGTTGGCCATGTTTCCTTCTTCAAATGGATTAGGGTCAGGAATAGGATTGTTGAACCAATCGATAGGCCCGGATGGGATAAAATCTTTGGTTTTGATTGTGTAAATGGGGTTTAGTTTAGGAGGCATGAGGGCTTCCTGTGGAGAGAAGAGTGCGCGGTGATGTAGCGCATCCCAGGGTGAGTCTGGGTGGTTTATCTCTTTGAGGATTTCCTCATCGCATTGGAAATGTCGGGAATACAAGGGGTCATGAGGAGTGATCTCAGTACGAGTGTGATTGCCCACTGCTGGAGAAGCAAGAGGAGCAGTGCGGGGAAATGGTGAGGGTTCACTCGACATGAACCATATATTGAAGTACTAAGGGGTACCCGTGGTGGTTGGGTGGAGAGTCTCTGTAGGGGAATGAGCCGGAGAGTTTGGGGGATTGCGGGGTAAATCCTCAGAGATGTCGTTTAAGAACCATGGAGGCGTTGGGAGTGCCTCGGGCTTGGGAGAAGTGACATGAAGATCCTCAAGTGATGGGGTAATGTCAAGTATCGCCTCTGTAGGTTGGTGAAGCAGGGCCAATTGACGTTGCCTGTATCCAAGGATCATAGGACACTGGTATGTAAAATGAGTGAATGAATCTCAGAGAGAGCAAGGGAATCTCATACGTTCATTGACTGAAGTAGTGACATAATGAATGTGAGTGATATTCGAAGAGGATGTAGCAGGGTTTGGGTTGTTCTGGAAGTTCTGACGTATGGCTGCTAACGTCTGCCAAAAGCACGGTAGCGCTGGGAAATGGTGGGTGTAATGGCCATACTCTGAACATATAGAACAAGCATATTTGGTCCTCAACCCTTTACTACTGGAAGGGTTGGTGGTAGTAGCAGTACTAGCAGTAGTGATAGGTGTTGGGGGAGTTTGATTGGGGGGAATCAAATTCCGTAATTCAAGTAGTGATGGGAAATTGTTTGTTTGGTGGCCCTCTTTCTCACATAGTGCGCAAGGTGGTGGGATGCATGGAGGAAGTGGAGAGGTGGGCTCCTTCTTCTTCCTTCTGCCCCCAACTGTAGCAGGGGGGTTTGTGAGTATGGGGGTAGTGGGGGTAAGGATGGGAATCTTCATGGGAAGTCCTTCCTGTGGAGGAAGGGATGGTCGAGGGACCATCTCTGGTGGGTGTAAATACCAAACTGGGATTGCTAACACCATATTTGGTAGTGTGAGCGTTGCGGCTACCTGAAAATCTTTGATACCTGGTGGAGGGTAAAAGAAGGGAATTTGGGTTAGGGGTTGGGGGACTATCTCCAAAATGGGACTAAGCCCTTGAGGGGATGTGGACTCATGGACTGTTGAGGTCGAAGAGTGCGCAGGAGGATCAGACTAGAGTGGTTCTGCGACTGTTGAGACGTCAGGAATGACTAAAGCCTCCTGAGGAGGAAGAGCATCCTCCATGTAAGTTTCGTTAGATGATATGATGCATACCTGGTTAGCAGGATGAAGGAGTGGTTGTGCTCCGTGGTATGTCCCTAACAAGGATGGGTCTTTGAAAATACCTGGACCCATCTTGATGAGTGGGTAGGCGTCTTGGTTGGTGTGGATGAGAGGAGGAATGTTATCGAGGTTGGCAGATGGGTTAGGCTCATAATGTGAGAATTGGTCAATGGTCACAATCTTCCCATTGTGGGGGAACATCATTGTCCAAAATACGGAAGAGGCTACTACCTTCATAGCGTACATGTAGCTACGCCCGAACATGATATTATAATTGAGCGAGGCGTCGATAACTTTGATGTCAATGAGAATAGTCTTTCCCCCGAGTTCAACGGGGACATTTTGGAAGAGCCCTTCAGGAGAGGATGGTCATCCGTCATAAGCTCGTAATGTAATGGCAGAGTGAATGAGTTACGGGGAACCAAGTTTCTACCACACTATTTTGGACATGATGCACGTAGAGGGACCTTCATCGATGATACACTGATGAACTGTGATTTTTTGTATTTTCACTAGTATTTGAAAAGCGATCAAGGTGGGAAGATGAGGTTCTCCACTATCAAGATCGAAGGTGATGAGTCGAGTATCTGCAGGGTCGACTGTCGCCAAGGAAGAAAGTAAATATTTTCATTGTGTAGGACAATTTTGGAGGACTTCCAAGACTGACATGGTAGCCGGGGATTGTGCTAAGTCGTCTACCAAGCTATAGTTATGAGCTACCCTAGCCTGTGGATTATGAACATTCCTGCACAAGGTGATGCGAGGGATGCAAAGTGGTGGTTTGGCGGACGGGTGAGGGATCACCAATGGGGGTCCCGTTGGTGTCGGATTTGTTTCTGGAGAGATGGGAGGAGACTCAGCGGGTGTATGATACTGACAATTACACGTTTGCAGAAGGATTTCTTCCTCACTGGTGAGGAGAATTGTACGCTCTGCTGGATTGTTGGGGTTGTGATATTGTCCCACCTGAGGTGGGGGATGTTGTGCGTCCTGTTAGGTGTTTATCACACCTTGATGTGGAATAGGGTTTTGCAGCACGGCGGGCGGGGGTTGCTGTACGTATTGTTGTGGTGATTATTGAGGGGTGGTTTGTGCAGGAGAATGGGGAAGACTACCAGAATCTTTCAGCCGTTTGAAATCAGTGATCTGGGGGCAATGGTGAGTGTAATGACCGAACTCACCGCAAAGGGCACAAGGGAAGATGGTTTTGACATTATTCCTTCTTTGGTGTTTGTTATTATTTCCCCCTTGGGGATTTTGGTTCCCTTGGTTCTGGTTTCCCCCAGGTGGTTGGTGTTGTGGGGGTTGATTCCCGCCTTGACCGGGGTTGTTGTTATTCCTGTTCTGACCTTTCTTCTTGGAATTGTTTGATGGATGAGTTGGATTGGCAGTGTTCAACTGTTCAAAATTTTGGTATTGTTGAGCAGCCAAAGGTTGAACAAAGTTTACCCCTGCATGTGGATGTGCGGGAGCCATGGGTTGTGGAGGACCAGGAAATGGGAAGTATGTATTTTGTGGTGGTACCGATCCATAAGGTACATAGGAAGGCGTAGTGTTTTCACTAGTACTATAAGCTGATGTTGAGGGAGTACCACTGTTTGTGGGAATAGGTGGATGTATGGGAGGTGTCGGTGGTGGTCCACTGATGGGTGGAGGTATAGCAACAGGATATGGCTG
>JZKD02S2080815.1:272542-289515 GCA_000966675.3 Picea glauca
CCTAGATCTGAGTTTTACTGAATTACAAGACATCCCCTATGGCTCCAAGACGTCCCAATCTGCAGACAAATGTAGAATGATGATAACCCTCCAGAAAATCCCTCAAACTGATGGTATTGCCCCTTCTGAAGAACTAGATGGAGATGGGATGAGACTAGAATGGTGTGGAGGAGTCTTTCATCCCCGATACCAAGCTGCAGAACAATGTGAGTGGATATTTCACCACTGAGTTGCTCACAAGGGTTTGTATAGAAAACCCCCAAACTAAATGCTCAAGAGCAATAGAAAATGATAATCCAAAACCAAAATGAGTAATAGGTGCACACCAACCTCATACTTATACTTTTCCTTCTAATTCTCTGTTGAGTTAGGTTAACTCCCAGGGTTAATCTTCTATTCTTCTGTTGAGTTATCTTTTACTCCTTTCCTTTTCCTTTCTTAAGTCAACTTAAAAATATAACTTTTAACTTCTTGACTTTTCCCCCCCTTCAGCTATGAGACTATGACCTAGTGGGGGTGCCCAGGCCACTGAGTCTCCTCATTACCTCTCTAAGAGGTGGGGGACATTACAAATAACAGACTCACTCACGCTGAAAACTATTAGAAAAATAACATAACATTACTTATACTTCTCTCCTTGCTTGTTGCATATGACTTGTACTCTGTTGGGCACTCTCTAAGGTGGCTTCCTTCCTGTCTGGTCCAATCCCCCCCTATTTAGATCCGAAAGAGTCCCTGCTTTTGTCAACAATGCATTGAATCTTTGCTACATTGTCTCTGATGTCGTCCATTTGGCATGTGATGGAGTTTGTTGAGGAAAAGATATAAACTTATCTTACTCAAGCATTTTCATATTCTTCTTGACTAAAGAAAAATAGACGGTAATTTCACCCTATGTTTATAGCCATCAAAATTAATATCCTAACTCACAAGTATTAATTACAAGTTCTTAGGCTAGTCTTTTTATAAATAAAAGCTTGCTAGAAAATTCATTATTTATATGATTTTCTGAATATAAAAGTTTTTGAAATAAACATAAAGACAGAAGAAAAGACACCAAGATGATAATCAAGACAGATGAGACATAAATAAATCCTTTATTTCATTCCAATTCACCAAAGAGTCATTCTATTTAGAAAATTTCATGAAGAAGTTTTGGACCAAAGTCAAACTTAGACATCCCCAATGGAACATACAAAAGGACCTCTGACAGAAAATAAAAAATGAACTCTAAAAGCTAGATCGACTTGCCACAAATTTCTGCCCACTCGACCCTGCACAATAGCCTTTGTCAGTCATGAAAAATAATTCACAAACAGACAAGTCTACACAGAATATCAAAGATAGATCAACACCTCTGAAAAACAAGTCTCTAAATGATGTAATTAAACCCTAAATCTTGTTGTCTACAATATGACCCTTTGATCATAAAAAATAATTAGGCTTGTGATAAATTAAGGAATGAATGAAAACTGAACTATCTCAAAATAAACTCAAAGAGAAAATTTTATTATACTTCTCCTTCTATCCTCCTCTTGTTCCTCCCTTTCCCTTTGCCTTTAAGCAAATTAGAATTGGTTGAAGTAGTTGAACTACCTCATTAGTTAAGTAAACTAAAAACTCAACCAACTTTTTAGTTAAGTGGAAAAGTAATAAATAATAATAAGGGTTATAATTAAATAATAACTAGTAGGTGGGACCCCTTGCGACTCCCATTTAGCTCTTAAAAATTATAACATAACTAATCAATTAAACAAGAATATCTCTCCTTAGGACTCCCATCATCACATGCACATTTGACAATTTATGTCATTGATATTTGATGTTATTTTCAAAAATTCATTGCTCATATATACAAAAATAAAACATGTTGTCCAAAACCTTTGAATTCGACTTTCATCAACAATAATTAAAATATAACTCAAAAATCATATTTTCCACTTTGAGATTCATTCTTTCCCTTTTTGTTCTTGTCACCCCTCTATCTCCATGAATTTGTCTTTGGTTGTGTTGAGCCTTTAGGCCTAATCTCGCTGATCACATCAGAACAATCATCCCTCAAATGCATTTGGGAAGACACAGATTTATCAGAGCCATTGGAGGGTGAGGAAGGGGTAGCAGTGGCTTTTCCTTTGTCAATAGCATGGTGGGCCTCAGTTTCAATCTCTTGCTATCATGGGAAGACTGCACTAGTGAGTGGGTGCGGTAGCTTTGACAATCTGATTGTTAGGCGGAGGAGCAGGTAAGGGAAAATTGGGCTATCCATGATGTTGGGAGACTATCAGGTGGACAACCTTTTGCCATCCATCATTTTAGGCAACCTCGGGTTGTAATGAGACATGAGGGGGAACGAGAATACTAGGGGCTTGTGGAACTTGGAATGGAGGCCTTTTAGGCCTTGATTCGACCACTCCCTATCCAATCCAATTGAACAACCCAACAAAAAATAGTTGGCCTATCTCTTGCGAGTCAACATCAAAGTGTATGGAGAATATTGGCCTTCTTGGGCATCTGTTCCAATTACCTCTCCCTCAGTTTCCTATTCCATGGCTACCTCAGCTGAAAAATCTCATTCCTGCATGCATGATTGATTACAAAATAGTTCCTTTACAACCATACATGAAAACTCCTTAAACATATGAAATAGACTTTTGGATCAACAACGTATAGTACTCATGTAATCCAATCCAGATAATTTGGTTAATTGTTTTCAATGAGCATGGGGTGAACAAAAGGTCCTCGTATATGCGAGGGGTTTGTATTGAGTGAAACATGATAAAATGAGGGGGGGAAATAAACATGGTTACTGCTCAAAGGAAAAAAACAATCAATTGTAATGCAAACCAAAGAAAATATCACTGTGATCCAACCCAAAAATTGTGATTTCAAACTGCTTCCATACATAATTCTTCTTGACTGTAATTAAATTTTAGAACATGGAGTGAAAAATGAATATGGCAAGGTGATAAGGTTCTAATTGTGAAAAGAAAAATAATGGAAGGGAAAGAGAGCAGATATTGTTTATAAAACCAATTAAGTAATCCATAAAACCATTATGTAAAAGGAAATAACACCAATCAAATAATCACGGTGATCAAATGAAAACTATTGTGTATAATTCAATTAATTTTGTGCATTGACATGCTCATTGTTTGTAATCAATTCTTTAACACAGTGTCACCAAACAAAACAACATGCATCCCTCGACAACCTATGGAGATATTTGTTTCTTCTCATTGTCCGTTTAATATTTTAAAACAATTCACAAATGAATACACAAACACTTATTTCCACTATGTTCAATATCAACCCTTCAACCACTGCCCACAAATTATTTCAATCATAAAACATAGACTCGAAAGTCGTGCCTGATTCTATCTCATAATGCATTTAATAATTAAATTGTAATGAGCTTACACTATCACATAACCCATTTCTATCTCTGCTACGATGCATGATATTCATCTACGCACACAACGAACAACCAAATAGAACCATCAATATTTAATTGCAAATATCCGGAGTTGCCATTTAAACACACAAACATCAATCACCATTTTAACTCATACAATGCTTGGAATACAAAGACCATTCGAAAAAACGCAAATCATTTCTGTACAGTTTCCAATCACTCTGAAACTAAACATCCACAATTCTTGGCTATCAATCATTATCACGAGGTAGAAAATGTAAGCTTGATCTCATCTCATAAATTGATCAAATTTGTAGCAAAACCATTTTGTTTAAAAACCTGTGACCATCTCTGATGCATCAATCAATGATATCCATAGCATATATAGTGGATGGCCATACTATAATCACCATGATTGCGATATTACCATTTGGAAATTTAAAACACACAGTCACAACAATCATTAACTCAACCTAACATGTTGTAGGAAGGATACACATACCCACGCCTCACGTGAAAAACAATTGCTATGATTTAATCAATTACAACTAAGGATGGGTTAACAATTCAATAATCATCATGTAAATGACAATGACAACATATTCGATCCCATTTATCCAATAATCCAAGAAACAATGTTGAGCTTATCAATTAGATTGTTATAAAAACCAATTGTAGTGCCAACAATAGAACAATTTTGATGATGTAGCATTAACTAATAACCATCAATCATTTATCCAACAGGACATATTAGGTTCCCTTTATCAAAACCAGGTTTGAGTAATCAAATATTCTCCCTGTGGACCAACACAAGGAGACTCGAGTCGACCCCCACCATCGGGTGAGAACTTTCAGGACCAACGGTGCACACACAGGGTATACCACCACTAAATTCGTAGACAAGGTGACAACTCTAGTGATAGGAGAGACTATGAACAAAGGAGCAAGGCTCCATTTTGGTTTTGTGGAAACACTTAGAACACACAGGGTATAATCCTCGTGGTTTTCAAAATCAACCAAATAATGTTGAGATAAACAGAGCCGAGAAATAACAATCATCCTTAACCAATCCCTTTGGCATAACAATCATCATAACCCACTGCACAAACATCTGTAACATGAATGAACACATACCCAAGTGAAACAATGCACAGTGACACAAAGTGTTTCAAAACCAGCAAACCCCATAATAGAAAACAACTGGTATGGTGATAAGAAGGCATGGAAACAATCGACCAATATGGACAGAATGGAAACCCTTCAACCAAGACTGATAATCATGATAGAGAGCCCTTATGGATTCTAAACTCATAATGAAAAATGAAATGATAACTTCAAACATTATTTCAATGAAACCACACAAATCATTTACTCCAGAAGAATATCACGAATTCACATAGTTTCCAGACTTAAGGAAAGCACAAAATCATACATCACTGAGCCAATTTCTATTTAATAACTAGAGAGGGTTCATAGATGTAGAAAATATATACATGTAATCATGAAAAACATTAAAATGCGATCTTGGCAGAGAAATTCTTCCTCTTCTTGAAAATTGGATCTTAACGAGCACAATCGAACAATATCCAGGGTGACAACTAGTGGAAGGGGTATGGAGTGACATTTAGTAAATGCACGTCACCTCCACCCCAACTCATTCAATTCCTTAGTACATGCTAGCCAACCTTCCATTAATTTGCTTAATAAATATATGCATTTAAATTAGCACCCATCACTTGTCAAGCGTGCCACCCATATCACATTTAACCATTGGCAACTATATCATAACACATATCAACCATGTTTCATATAACTCAGTAAATCACATAGCTATTAACTTTCTACCTATGATTAGCAACGATCTTTTAATTTCAATGCATGTACAGTAGCATATTAGCATAGTTTAATCTCTTCCTTTTTCATTTTGTTTATATTTTTTTTGTCTCCTTTGAATTGCTTCTTATATGTTGTTACTAACATGTCTCTTGTGCAGGTGTCACAATAATGAATCCAGGAAAAGATAGCAAGCATAAAAATGGATAACATAGGCCATCATAACATGAAATTATATCCTATAGCAATTGAAACAACACACAACACTCTTTATCCATCACTCATTTGTTGCAATTGTAACCAACACATAACATTCCTTATTCATTGCCAATAAAATCAAGATTTCATCAATCATGTAGAAGCTTGTAGCGATATCGAATAGAAGCATAAACATGAAATAATAACTATCTCTTATCTCTAAGTCTACAAGGGGGTCCCACCTACTAGTATTATATATCTTGTTAACTTATAATAATAGGCTTTAGCAATACTTTGCGAGAAAAATCGTCATTGTGATTTTTAATCGTCAACAACCTGGCGACTCCACATGGAAATTTGTTTTTAATAGATTTAGAACTCAAAACTCATAGTTTCACAGACCAAGAATAGTAGATCAAGAAGATATAACCAGAGTGATCATGCAACACGGGGGAGTGAGAGAATTTAATGGAAAATATGACTTGGAATTTGGGAATAACTCATGAAAAATGTTAAGTATGAGGGCGTCTATCCTTTTCTGCATGATCATTCAACCAGATTTTACTCTTTACTTCGAGGAGAGAAATTAATGGACTTTCTCTTTATTTCTCAAATGGATGAAGAAATGGAAATCATAAGCGATAGATAACCAATCTCTTTATATGACAACAACGAAAGAAGATAACAAATTCAAGTGTGTTTTCGTGGGAAACATCGTAACAGTTGTGTAAGATTGATTGTTATTGACCAACAATATCTTGCAGGAGTGTCACTGTGGTAGAAATGATCCAACATCTTATTTTGACCAAATTAACTAAGATATGGTAAGCAACCAAATCATGATAGAAGCAAAATTGCAGAAATAAAAACAATAGTAATAAAATGACAGAAAAGTAAAAGAAGTAAGAAATGTTTTAAAACAAAAAGCATAAATCAAACTACTTTAAAGAAGAAAAGGAAATAATGCAAAATTGAAAGCAGAGCTAGGTTACTAGTATACAGAAAATCCAAAAGCGTTAGAAATTTTCATGTTGGTCCTTCGTAATGTTACAAGTGAGGACCATTAGTGTTGTAGGAAAATGATTACCCCTATAAATCCTTTAGAATGTAAGAGTTAGTATCCAAGACAAAAGCAATTTTAAACGGACCCAGAAATAACACTTGGAACTATGAGTTAATAATCATCCCTTTAACGTATATTATTAGATCACCAAGGTAGATATGGACATTGATCAATTCATCAAGAGTTGTGTGTATGATTCCTCTAAAAGTGGTACTTGCATCAGGTAAGCCAGAAAGTAGGCATTTATAAGTCATGGTACCTCAATTAGAGATAAGAGTGGTTTTGTGAGTATATGTCCCTTTTCCCTTGATTTTATTGTAACCCTAAAAATTGTCAAGTAAGGGCTTCATCTGTGACATTACAACCTGCTGCAAAATCATTTTCATATTGGGAGGAGGAAAAGGATTTCTCATAATATCCTGACTAAAGGTGCAAAAATTAATGCAGGTTCTTATATGATTAGTAGTCCTCAAAACAGGTACCCAATTGGGAATCCATTCAGGGTAGACTGGAAAAATGATCCCAGACCTTAGGAAATTTTCCAACTCCCTTTGAAAAGTTGCTTTAAATGCAGAGTTAATAGGTCTTAGTTTCTTCCTAACTTGTTTCATTCCTTCCTTGATGGGGATAACATGTTGTATAAGACAGGATCAAAACCACAAGGATCCTCATATGACCAAGAAAAAACATATTGAAATCCACCAAGTAGCTTGGAAAACTTCATTTCATATTTTAACATTACTTGAAGATTCAAGTTCCCCAATGTTCAGAGAGATGGTTTTACCCACCTTCCTCCTTGACTCACCTTCTTTCTGTTTCTCTTTTTTTTCTTTTATCACTTGAAGAAAATGAAATCTCTAGAAGATTCATGCCCTAAGAAATCTTGTTGTCATCTATGGATATAATTTCCCTAGGCTTAAGAGGTTCATCACAAATGAAAGAAAAAATTATCTCATCATTAGGGAGGGCCTGCCAAGATTCTATATTGTCAAAGATATGTGGATGATATAGCGATTGAAAATAACAATCAGGCTTGTGTGGTAGAAGTTGTCGATTAGGAGAGGCTACAAAAACAACTAACCGATCAACCATTGAGTTTAACTCACTCTTAACGTGAGTGATGTTGAAAGATAAAAGGTTCGAGATAAGTGCACAAACAGTTTGGGTGTATCATTTCATCAACTTGTTGCTAGGAGAGTAAATTTTATGTAAGAGGTTCACAACAATATTGGAATACCCAAAAATGGAAAGGTGACCACAACCAATATTATAGGCGTTTTCCATGCATAATAATAAAGCTTCTAATTCAGTGACATTGTTAGTGCAAGCGAAATCTAACCTGTAAGAAAACTTATGGATCTTTCCTACAGGAGAAATCAAGATAATTCCAGCTCTGTTACCCTAATTAGAGAATGAACCGTCAAAGTGAATGTGCCACATACCATCATCTAAATCAATTTGTTCCATGGGGATATTATCCTCCTCAGCAAAGATGGAATACACCCCTAGGGCCTCTTTGATATAGTTTACGTTATGTTGTGGGACACTGTCTATGTAAGTTGAAATCCTTCCCTCTCTAAGGACTATAATTTTTTTACCATTCCGAGGAATGGATAAGTGTGTCCCATTGAGTGAGAGGTATCCACTCGTCAAATCTTTCCAATCTCTTCCCAAGATGATTGAGTAATTTCTTACTGGCATATCAGTTACCTGAATGCTAACAATTGTCCTTATTTCAGGGTGTGCGCACAAAACTAAGGTCACATCTTTAATCTTACCTATGGTTGTTTGTTGTAGACTATTATAGGAGAACATGCTCCTGGAGTTTTCGTTTGTACAAGATAATCCTAGTCCTTCCATAATAGTCTTTGACATCACAATTGGGCCCGAACCACCATCAATGAGGCAACAATGGGCAATATTATCCATCATATTTACAGAAATATAAAAAGAGGGATTTTTTACAGGGTACCTAAATTTATGCAGACCTACCTTATTTATAGATGAGTCCTCTTGGTTCACCTCTTCAAAGATGTTGGATACAATGGAAGATTTTCCTTCCATGAATTGTTTCATATGCCTTTGTTGCTCAGGGATGACAACCATGGCTAGAAGGATCGCATCTACCTTGATGTTGGCCAACTGACTCAAGATATTGTATGTAACATCCCCAAAAATAAATTATTTTTTAAGTCTGAAATTCTTAGGAAATTATTTCCATTTCTGGTAAATTCGAAATTGGAATTTTTTTTTCCATTTATGGAAATCCCAAATTTCGAATTTAGTTAATTGTAATTAATGAATTATGACTATTGGGAAGAGATCTAATTTGAAAAAAATAACTGCTTGACTATGACACTTGTATGAAACAAAATATTTTATATTTATTGTTGATGGACAAATGGAACAACTAGTTTAAAATCAGTTGACCATGACTCCATGAGTGGGGAACATGTTGGAACTACCTCAGGGATGACTATTACAAGTGGAAAATCAGGAATTTGGCCATTGGCAGCCCCTGGAAATCAGGGATTTGGAAATCTATGAAAATTCCCAAAGGGGTAAAAGACCTAGGCACAAATTATTTGGCATATATAGCATATGGGAGGAGGTAGGACGTTGCCTAGTATGATGGGGAAAAATATTGAGATCTTGTTGTTATGAACACTACTTGATGAGTGTGAGGCAAGGATAAAACTGCTGAAAAATGAAGGACTAGTGCTGAGGAGGAGTTCTGAGTTCTCCCTCATGGATTCATGGTCAGGCTAGGGGGTGAACGGGACAAGTGAATTGGTTGTTCTATTCGAAGGTTGGGAGGAACTTGGTTGTTCCATTTGTTGTTTGAAAATTAGTTCAGATGTGTCTATATTCTCCTTCTTTGTTTAAAATTTCATTGTGAATTATTGGTTGATAGGATTTCATCTGTTTAAATATGAATGAGGTACTTTGTTTGTATAATTCTGAAGGAATGTAGTGAAAAATAGGATAGACCCTCACAATTTAACTATATCTTTTGAGTAAACATTGCTAAGTAGTTTGACTAGAATGAAAATCAAATGGTGGAAATTTACCTGGAATGTAAATATATTAATAGATTTCTACTTTATTATTTTATGTTAGAAATTACTGCCAGTTCGGTGCATCATATACATCTGATTATTTTGTTTTACAAGTGAATATTTGTTTAGTAAACACTATGATGGAAGTAAAACTGAGATTTACATACATTACATACCTATACAACATGTATACATGTCTGTGGTTATTTCTTGATTTTGGACGATTTATCCTATCACATTTAAATTACTGTTGCAAATGATGGTATATGTTAGGAGACAACTATGTATGAAAATACATATATATATGTAGAGATTATCATACGACTTACAAGACTCACTTCGAAATCCTAAAGTATGTATATCAATACGTACTAATGATATAATGGAGGACGATTAAGTCTAATTCGTCATATATTAAGTTCTGGAAATAATAAATAATAAATGAATCGGATCTTTTAATGCAAACAGAGTTGTGGAACGAAATGCTAGAGTAGCAAAAGCCTGATGAATTCAAAAAATAGAGATTCGGGAACCATTTAATGTATATACACATATTTGATACATTCTAAATTGTATAGATTTATTAACAAATAATAAATCATTCAAGCCTGTGTATAAGTGAGACATCACTGAAATAGAAGAAAAAACAATAGTTCTATTGGCCACAACAAATCTTTCTGAAACATAATAATACAAGAGTAACTAAAAATTGGATGACATGCTTTCTGGAAGTGTATAAACTAATATTCCCTTCTTTATAAACAATCTAGGTAAATTAAATAACCAAGGTATCAACAAGACTGGAATTAAATCGCTATTAATCCTTGTATTTCAATTACAAGTATGCAGGAGAAAAATCTTGTGATTTAAATATTAAAGTTTATTATACAATCCCAATGAGACCAAAAATTCAAAGGTGTGTCCAACCTTATGCAAGTATTGGATTTTCATTCCAACAGTGAAATATCGACATGAAAATGGGATTTACTCATAAACAAGCCACTATAGGAAATCGTGACGGAACTTTACATAATAACGATAAAACTGGGATGGAACCGTAGTCTTCAATTTTAGAACCTGGAAAGATAAGCCTGAGAATTACTGTGAATGGAACCCAAATACTCTTTGCATGAACGACATGGGCCTGCATCCGTGTTTATGTAAGGTCGAAGTCCCTGCAAGGAATTAAAAATTTAAACATTAGTAAAATACAACAGAAGTAAGATGAATGAAGCTTTCAACATAATGACAAATGACAATAAAAGTTTACTTCAAAGTGGCACTTAACTTATGACTTGGAGATAAGGTGTCCTTCCCTTGTTTCTTTTTGATTGGATAGATATTCCAGGTCGAGGGGAGGGTGGTCCAAGTACTTCATGATGGGTACCCTCGCAACAACAGGGTCCCACAATTATATTGGTACCAAAAGCGCATAATTCATATTCTTCAGGAAATGAAATAAACAAACAGTATTCACATCGAAAATATGAATTGCATAAGTCGGGCCGTGCGATCAGGCCAAAGGCATTGTTCAAACATTACACATAGAATAAAATTCTATACGTTAAGGTTGATATCAAAACCTACCATGAACCGGTTGTCTGTGTTGAAGAGGGTGTTTTTAATTAACACTAAATACATAGTTAATCATTCTTGTTGAACTTACCAGACTTCAAATGGCATATACCACACACAGACAATGATAATAACAATAGGAAATAGACTTCATCCAATAAGTTATTCCAAATTCAAATATTATTATGCAGTAGGGTATTCCCTAATGAACTATTCAGAACACATATTTCCCATATTCTTTTGTTTTGAATAAGAATACAATAACCTAATGAAACATTATATTCCTAAGGACCAACTAAGGGGCTGTCGAAACCTATAGAAGAGTGGTTTCATTCTTTTTAAAAGAAACGTAATGTAATATATATTACACAGTGCAAACCATCAACTCCTAGATTAGAACCCCGCATAGCCTCAGATAAGTTCAACACCAAGAATGAATGTATATCAATAGAGGAACCGTAAAGAATATAAGGGAACAATGAAACCCTAAAGAGTAAAGTACATACAAAAACTATACACGTGCAAATTTATTGAAATCGAAAAGATTGAGAATAAAACTAAAATAATAATCTACTTGTCCAGAAGTGAGAATAATCCATGAAGTTACAAAAGAATAACGATAATGGGGAAACTTGATTTAAGGTCATAATAAGATTTACATTACGAGGGTTTCTTCCACAGTTATGAAATCCCGAGGATTCTATTGTTAGATTACAGTAGCATGGTAAACTTACCAGGGAGAATGGATAGCAATGCCTGCTTCCACTGGGTAAAATCCTCCAAATCGACAGTCTTTCTACTGAGAAAATTAAACGTAGAGCCATTTTGGAGGACTTCACAAATGAAAAAATAAAAATGCACTTAACCCTAAAGGATTTCTTACTACACAAGTAAATGTTGAGGGTATGAAGGTTTGCCCTAGCCATGTGATGAGTCAGATTTGGCACGACCATATTGGAGGAGGGGTCAGGTGAAAACCATCAAAACTTGCAAACAAAGGGTCTCCATTAATAGCAAGTTCAGAGATTTAACTCCTATCTGACAAGATAACCCTTCTTCTCATATCAAGGAACGCAAATTTAAGAGCAGTACCTTTGTGACACGACCAGCTGGAACACTTTAACTCTAACTGCTTTCATTCAGTTAACATGTCATTCAACTTAGACATCATCCAGTTGATATACTAGTTAGTTAAGGCAGAGTTAAACGAGTAGTAGTGTAGGATTCTGTTACCCAAACCTTTATGTAGATGGTGACTGGAAGATCATTAACCACCGATAACCATAAGGGATCCATTCGATGATTTTATCCATACAAAGTAATGTCAAGTATCTTATATTAAGCCATTAATAATCAACTAATGGTGTATATTACCGAACCCATTACTTTATGAATGGTATATGAATTTTATTTCAAAGATCTAATGGGATTTCCTTGCACACAAGTATAGAGGCTTATGTTTAAGTTAGATGTTAGGACTATAAGTCCTAATACTATTATAATATATATATATATATATATATATATACACGCAAGTATTAGAATAGCTTGGGACTGAAGGGGATTGTTAGAATTGTGAGAATTTATTCATATAATAATTTTATTCAAAGTGAGTTAGGATGGGATATAAATGTCATCGTTTGATAGTCGGAACATAAGATACCTAATAGAGATTAAAAATGGGAATAAATTATACATCTTCTTAACCACGATTCTGGTAAATGAAATTGGAATTTAATGTTCCTTAGAAAAACAAATATGGAAAATTTGAGGTACATTACATTGTACTTGGAAGAGGGGAGAGGGGAAATTGGTCCTTGACCATAAGGAACCTTAGGAACATGAACAGTAGGAGCGGGTGAGGATGAAATTGGGTTAGAATGATTTTGGAGAGGATTAAACTTTCCCTTGGGAGCATAGGATTTGTTCCTATTATTGATGATCATGACATCTTTTGGCTCTACAAAATCTAGGACAATGATGATATTTTTTGGTATTTTACAAAAGATCTTATATCTAGCAGTCTTCCTTACTTCACATGTGGTTTCCTCGTGGTGTTCCTCGCAAAAGTTACAAAATATTCGAGGCAAGATAGCTTTAGGCTGAAAATTATTTTCAATTGGACTTCTAAAGGGGTCGGAAGAAGAGGATGAAGTCTCAGGGGTGAAAGGGGAGATAATTCCTTTTCGTTCATATGCTATCATATAATTGTTCATATAGTGTACTAGTTGTAAGAGGCCAAACATTTCTATCCGTTTAACTGATTCTCCCTCAGGAAGACCTGTTCTTTCAAGATGTTCTTCATACTCTGAACAAGTATGCAGAGCGAAAATGAGATTATCAATGGATTTTTCCTCAAGCCTATGATGGTAGGGGGAAGGTAATGCATTGTATTAATGCATGGAAATGGCTTGGTTGTGAGGTGGAATGATTTCATGGATTTGATTGTATAACTTAGTGAAACACAAGTTGAAGGACTTAATGGTCTCACCATCCTTATAGGTGACATTATTATATTCCCGTAACTTCTCGGCTGGGATTTTAGATTGCCCATAAGTGGATCTAAAATAGTAAATTAACTCCTCCCGGGTAGACAAAATATTAGGAGGAAGGTTAAAGAAATTGGTCATAGCCTTTCCTTCCAAGGAATTGATGAATAAGTACATGCAAGTATCATTGTCATTGGTCCCTTATGTTGTGACAAGCATTAGAAAATTCCACCAGGTATTCGTTCGTAGTGACCGTGTTATTTCCTGAAAACCTAGGAAGATGTTCTTTGAATTTATGAAGTGGGAAAGTAGAAGGTTCTAGGTTAAGAGCAGAGGACACATGCCACAGTGTGGTTGTGGCATCTTCTTCAAACTGAAAAAGCCCATAATTTTTAATGTCTTTCATGGGGTTTGTGGTAGATTGGATGGGGATATGATGGCTATACAAGCTACCAATCACTGATGAAGATGAACACTGAGAGGAGGAAGCACTTCCAATGCCACCAAAATCACTACTAGATGCCATCTTGTGGACGATAGATGAGGAAAAGAAAGACAAATTGGATGAATCGGACAAATTTCTCCTTAGATCACTTTGTTGGGTAGATAACACAACGTTCTGTCTTCCTATTTAAACAATAGGATTAAGTTCAGGTGATACGCCTCATCTTCTTATAGAAACATGAGAGTCTAAGGACATGAAAGAAAGGCTAAAATTGAAGAAATAAGAAGGTTATTGTTTATTTCTAGGTTGTCTACATCTCACTTCTGAACGTTCTTGGGCACTAATATCTCTTTCAATTGTTTCCCATGAATGATTAATCTTCGCACGTGTATTGGCAATGTCTAAAATGGTATTAAACAATTTTAAAGAAATACTGGTTTGATCTTGAAGACTAGGCTCAATATCGGGATGCCTCATAATAGGTACAATCATTAAGAAACAAAGCAATCAAATAATCAATATCATAAAAATAGATGTGTCGATGAAAATCAAGTATAAAAATTAACCAGAGAGATATTGAAGATCTCCCCAGTATGGCCACCAAATAAATGTTGATGAAAAGATTCTTCTTGGCTAAAGAAAAATAGACAAGATCATCACCCTATGTTTATAACCATAATAATTAACATCCTAACTCACAAGTATTGATTACAAGGGCTTAGGCTAGTCTTTTTATAAATAAAAGCTTGCTGGAAAATTCATTATTTATATGATTTTCTGAATATAGCAGTTGTTGAAATAAATGTAAAGACAAAAGAAAAGACACCAAGATGACAATCAAGACAGATGAGACATAAATCAATCCTTTATTTCATTCCAATTCACCAAAGAGTCATTCTCTTTACAAAATTTCGGGAAGAATTTTTGGACCAATGTCAAACTTAGACATTCCCGATGGAACATACAAAAAGACATCTGACATAAAATCAAAACTAAACTCTAAAAGATGGATCATCTTTCCACATATTTCTACCCACTCGACTCTGTACAATATCCTTTTTCAGTCATGAAAACCAATTCACAAACAAACAAGTCTACACAGACTATCAAAGAGATATCAACACCTCTAAAAAACAAGTGTCTGAATGATGTAATTCGGTGTTGAATCATGTTGTCTACAATAAGACCCTGCTATCGTAGAAAAGAATTAGGCTTGTGATAAATTAAGGAATGAAATAAAAAATGAACTTTCTCAACATAAACTCAAAGAGAAAACCTTAGTATGATTCTCCTTCTATCCTCCTCTTGTTCCTCTCTTTCCCTTTTCCTTTAAGCAAATTAGAATTGGTTGAAGTAGTTGAACTACCTCATTAGTTAAGTTAACTAAAAACTCAACCAATTTTTTTGTTAGGGGGGAATGTAATAAATCATAATAATGGTTATAATTAAATAATAACTAGTAGGTGGGACCCCTTGTGACTCCCATTTAGCTCTTAACAATTATAACATAACTAGTCAGTTAAACAAAAATATCTCTCCCTGTGACTCCCATCATCACACACACATTTGAAAATTTATGTCATTGATATTTGAAATTATTTTCAAAAATGCAATACTCATATATCCAAAAATAAAACATGTTGTCCAAAACCTCTCAAGTCAATTGTCATCAACAATAATTAAAATAAAACTCAAAAAACATATTTTCCACTTTGAGATGCAATATTTTCCTTGTTGTTGATGTCACCCCTCGATCTCTCTGAATTTTCCTTTGGCTGTGCTGATACTTTAGGCCTAATATTGGTGATCTCGTGAGAAAAATCATCCCTCAAATGCATCCGGGAAGACATGGATTTATCAGAGCCATTGGAGGGTGAGGAAGGGGCAACAATGGATTTTTCTTTTTCAGGGGCATGGTGGGCCTCAGTTTTCAATCTCTTGCTAGCATGGGAGGACTGCATTGGTGATTGGGCTGGGGAATCTTGGACAATATTGTTGTTAGGTATGGGAGTAGGTAATGACAAATTGGGCCAGCCATGATGTTGGGATACTTTCAGGTGAACAATCTCTTTCCATCCATCATTTTCCAGAACCTTGGGTTGCAATGAGACATGAGGGGGCATGGGAATAGCAGGGGTTTGTGGAACTTGGAATGGAGGCATTGTAGGCCTCAGTTGGACCACTCCTTGTCCATTCCAATTGAAGAACCCAACCTAAAATAGTTGGCCTAGCTCTTGCGAGTCAACAACAAAGTGTATGAACAATCTTGGCCTTCTTGGGTTTCTATTCCAATTACCTCTCTCTCGATTTCCTCTGCCATGGATACCTTGACTGAAAATTCTCATTCCTTCATCCATTATTGGTTATCTAATAGTTCCTTTACAACCATAGATGACAACTCCTTGAAAATATGAAATAGAATTTCGGCTCGACAACATATCATAATCATGCAATCCAATCCAGATAAATTGTTTAACTGTTGTCAGTGAGAAAGGGGTGAAAAAAAGTTCCTGGGATATGTGAGGCATTTGTATTGAGAGAAACATGATAAAATGACGGGGAAAAGAAACATGGTTACTGCTCATGAGAAACAAACAATCAACTGTAATGCAAACCAAAGAAAATATCACTGTGATCCAACCAAGAAATTGTGATTTCAAACTGCTTCCATACAAAATTCTTTTTTACTGTGATTAAATTTTAGAATAGGGAGTGAAAAATGAATGTGGGAAGGTGATGGGATTGTAATTATCAAAAATTGAAATAATGGTAGGGAAAGAGAGTGGATATTTTTCATAAAACTGATTAAGTAATCCATTAAACCATTCTGTAAAAATAAATAAAACAAACCACATAATCATTGTGATCAAATGAAAACTACTATGTATAATTCAATTAA
>JZKD02S2080815.1:293979-322322 GCA_000966675.3 Picea glauca
ATGACAATGTCTTTTTGGCGATGCTATTGTTGTTAGGTTATTAGAATGTCTGGTGGTAGGGAAAGTTAATGAGGAGAATGTAAAGTCGGGGGTTTACCATTAGGGTATGGATGTCATCGTTCATTATGGCAATTCTTAGAAAAATGCAATGTGTCGTGCTTATTGTTGTCCCTGATCTTGCCATACTTGGTGGTTTTGTATTGCGTAGTCTGTCCATGTCGGGCGTGATATAGACTCCTCTTGTAGCTTAGTATTTGTGTCTGTGTGTAATCTGGTGGAAGGAATCCAGTGTCGTATCAAGAGTCTCGGGCTGTTTAAAGGAACAGTTCCACTCTTGCGACACATTCTGAGCCGTATCAGTAGTCTCAGGCCGTTTAAAGGCACAGTTCCACTACTGTGACTCTACTGTCGGATTCCTTCATTCTGTGACAGTACTGTGCCTAACCCCTGGTGTATGTCTTTGCCTACAGTCGTTAGTTTCCCGCCTCCTGTTCGGGGCGTTGCTTCTTGTTGTCGCTATGATATGTCGGGTCGACTTGATTGTGTCCGTCTTACTTGCGTCCTGTTGGTTCGAGTGTGACGTAGAGTCGAGGGGGTTGTTTCTTCTGTACACGCGCACACACTTTAACAAAAAAAAAAAAAATCACCGGTTGACTGAGTAGATGTCCTTAGCTAGTAGGGGTGTTACAGCATGATATTTATCAATTCACACAACGGACAACCAAATACAACCATCAATATTTAATTGCAAAGATCCTGACTTACCATTTAAACACACAAACAACAATCACCATTTTAACTCATGCCATGCTTTGAATACACAGACCATTCAACAAAGAGCAGAGTATTTTGGTACAGGTCCAATCACTCTGAAACTAAACATCCACAATGTTGGGCTATCAATCAATATAACGAGGTAGCAATAGTAAGCTTGATATCATCTCGTTAATTGATCAAATTTGCAACAAAACCATTTTGTTTAAAAACTCGTGACCATCTTTGATGGCGTAATCAATAATATCCATAGCATATACAGTGGATGACCATACCATAATCACTGCGATTGCAATATTCCCATTCGGAAATTTAAAGAACACTGTCACAATAATAATTAAATCAACCTAACATGTTGTAGGAAGGCTACACATAACCACGCATCACGTGTGAAAACATTGTTGTGACTTAATCAATTACAACTAAGGTTGGGTTAACAATTCAATAATTATTATGTAAAAGAAAGTGACAGTGTATTCAATCCCATTTCTCCAATCATCCAATAAACAATGTTGAGCTTATCAATTACATTGTTATAATAACCAATTCTACTGCCTAAATACCAATAACCAAAATTAATGTTAGAATAATTGATAGAGACGAGCCAAGATTAGAACACCATTGACGATGTACCATTAAATCATAACCATCAACCATGTATCCAACAGGACATAATGAGTTCCCTTTATCAAAACCAGATTTGAGTAATCAAGGATTCACCCTATGGAACAACATAGGGAGACTGGAGTTGACTCCCACCATCAGGCGAGAACTTTTGAGACCAACAGTGCACACACAGGGTATACCACCACTAACTTCGCAGGCATGGTGACAACTCTAGTGATAGGAGAGACTATGAACAAAGGACCAAGGCTCCATTTTGGTCTTGTAGCAACACTTAGAACACCCAAGGTATAACCCTCATGGTTTTCACAATCAATTGAAGAATGCTGAGATAAAAAGAGTCAAGAAATAACAATCATCCTTAAGCAAGCCCTTTGTCATAATAGTAATCATAACCCACTACGCAAACATCAATAACATGAAAAAACACATACCCAAGTGAGACAATGCACAATGACACAAAGTGTTTCAATCCCATCAAACCCCATAATAGAAAACAACTAGGTATGGTGATAAGAAGGCATGAATACAATCGGCCAATATAGACAGAATGGAAACACTTCAACCAAGACCAATAATGATGACAAGGAGCCCTTATGGATTCTAAACTCAGAATGAACAATGAAACTGTAACTTTAAACATTATTGCAATGTAACCATACCAATCATTTATTCCATAAGAGTATCATGGATTCAGACAATTGCCAAAATTAAGGAAATCACAGACTCATACATCACCAAGACAATTTATATTTCATAACCAAAGAGGGTTCATGGATGGCGAAAAGACATACATGTAATCATGAAAAAACTTAAAACATGAGCTTGGTTGAGCAGTTCTTCCTTTGCATGAAAATTATATCTTAACGAACACAATCAAACAATAGCCAGAGTGACGGCCAGAAGAAGGGGTATGGAGTGACATGGATTAAATGCATGTCGCCTCCACCCCCACTCATTAAATTACTTAGTACATGCCAACCAACCTTCCATTAATTCACTCAATAAATCTATGCATCGAACTTAACACCCATCACTTGTCAAACATGCCACCCATATCACATTAAACAATTTCCAACTATACCATAAAACATATCGACCATGTTTCATATAACTCAATGAATCACATAGTTATTAACTTGCTAGCTAGGATTAACAATGATCTTTTAATTTCAATCCATGTAGAGTAGCATATTATCATAGTTTAATCTCTTCCTTTTGAATTTTGTTTATATTTTTTTTGTCTCCTTTCAACTACTTCTTATATGTTGTTACTAACATGTCTCTTGTGCAGGTGTCATAGTAATGAATCCAGAAACAAATAGCAAGGATAAAAATGGATAGAATAGGCCATCATAATATGAAATTAGAGCCTATGTGAATTGAAACAACACACAACATTTGTTATCCATCACTCATTTGTCGCAATCGGAACCAACACATAACATGCCTTATTCATCGCCAATAAAATCAATATTTAATCAATCATGTAGAATCATGTAGCGATGTCGAATATCAACATAAACATGAAATAAGAACCCACTCTGATCTCCGAGTGTTCAAGGGGGTCCCACCTACTAGTATTATATATCTATTAGCTTATAATAATAGGCTCTAGCAATACTTTACAGGAAAAATCATAGTTGTGATTTTTAATCGTCAATAGAGTTTGTCCCTGTCTACCTACTATATAGTAAACATGGTGTTGATGTTGTCGAGTGGTTTTGGTCTTACTATCCAGAATTTGATTATCCAATAAAGGATGTTGACAATCCAGAATTTTGTCCACTAGGTGGTGGACATTGACCGTGTCCTCAAGAAGTGGCAGCTCAAATAGTTTTAATTTATTGAAGTTGAGCATGTCATGAATCCCCAAATGTGGTGGAATATCCAATTGATAAGCATTTTCTCTAATGTGACCAAAAATTGTATATGGTCCATATCGCAATGGGTACACTTATGATGACTCCCTTTGAAGTGTTTCTTGTCCATGTGCAACCAAACTTTGTCTCCTGGTTTGAATTTAAACATTGTTATGTTTATCATGACATTGCTTTGCATGCTCGTGTGCATCTCATAAGGAGTCGATCACTTTGTTGTGTCATTGTGCTAAATTTTGAATGAAGTGTTGAGCAATTGTTTGGTCTTTTTAATCATGAGTTGAACCTAAAGGAGACAAATTGAGTGGCATCTCGGTGGGTACAAGTGGTTGGAATCCCAAGAAAACCTCTAAGGGAGAAAAGCCTATGGAAGAATGCATAGATCTATTGTAGCTATGATACAAAATGTGAAGATCAGAATCCCATTGTTTATTTTTTATGAAGGAGTTGTGCAGAGCATGAACCAAAGTACGATTGATCACCTCAATTTTTCCATTGGTCTGGGGATGGAATTCCATGGAAAATTGAAGCAGGAAACCTAGCAAGGACCACAGAGTATGTCGAAAGGATCTAAGGAATCAAGAGTTGTGATCAGAAATGATGCTACTAGGAAAGCCAAAATGTGGCCAAACATTTCGAAAGAATAGTTTAGTCATTTGTGTGGAAGAAGTTGTTTTATGGAACGGAAGAAAGAGCGTCATCTAGGAGAACTGGAAGACAAGAAGATAAATTGCATCATGCTTGCATAAATTGGTCAGGAAACCACTCAGGATATCCATAGAAATTGATTTCCATGGGCGGGAGGGGATCGACAAAGGCTGATATAGAACATGTTTATGATTAGACGATTTTATTTGTGAGAAGAGATCACACCCTCTAATGAAAATATTGACTTCTTAGACATAGCAGGCCAATAGAAGTGGCACTTGAGGTTTAGGAGTGTTTTGGAATTCCCGAAGTGATCACCATAAGAGAAAGCATGTGCTTCCCTGATGAGGATCAAACGATCCTTTGATTGCATAACACAAATTTTATGGAGATGATACAACAATCCTTTCCAAATAGTGTAATATAGAAATGGTGTTTGATTGATGACTGTGTGTTGTTGTAATGTTGACCATATCTCTTTAAAAGTGGGATATGATTCATACATGTCTTTCCAACTTTCATAGAATGCACATCGAACTGTTAAGATATCAAACACTTGTTTTGGTGATCTGCTTAATAAATCAACCATCTTATTTGCAGTTCCCTTTTTATATTTAATAACCAAGTGAAATCGTTGGATATATGCTAGCCACTTGATATGTCATTGTTCCTGTATCTAACTCTATGAGTTGATGAAGATGAGAATATGATCATGTGTGTGTAGGATTGTCTCTTTTCCAAGAATATAATGGCGTCATTGCTTCAACACTTGGACCAAGATATAAAATTCTTTTTCATAAGTAATGTAATTGAGATTTGTTGTCGATAGTCTCTTTTAATGGTAGGCTATAAGATGACCTCCGTGTTTAAGTAAAACACCAGTCACAAATTGAGAATCATATGACTCAATTTTGAATGGCTGGATATGTTTATTTTTCAATAGACAAGGTTAAGCTTGAATCTCATTCCATTTTAGCATTTAACTTAACCATAACCAATAATGTTGTAGAAACCAAGATCACAAGAAGAAACACCATGCACAAGAACACAAGAAGTATCTTGGGAAACCCTTCTCAACAAGGGAAGAAAACCCAACCAAATCATTTTTTATATTCTTGAAGAGAAACACCTTAACCACCAAGAACACCTACCACACAAGAGGGTCCTTGCAAACCCTAGAAGAATAGCAGCCAAGGGAGGTGCACACTTTTCCCAAGTAGATGTACTTGCTGAAATTTCCAAACTCACACAAAAGATATAATTCCTCAATGGGGAATTTACCTTTACTTATACTAGACTGAACCTGTCAACATAAGTGTTTATTGGCACAATACGACCAACCTCTCTATTTCACAATATAATTAATATTAACCAAATTAATTATTTTTTTCATTAATTATCAATTACATTAAGGTGGGGCTAACCTATACCCTTTACATTACAATTAGTGTTACATGCAGGTCTAACTCTTGAAAAATATAGAAAGGGATATTATACACCCACTAGTTCTCATCCACTAGGGGCACATCCATATGTATGTCCATATCTCTATCTCACTGCATCGCATAGAACAACCACTTCTTCACTAATGCTTAGCCACTAGGATCACGTTCACATCTGCTCATCCACAAGAACATCCACTCAACATATATTCTTCCCCACTACATTACAAATGAGAGTCATCTGGAGTTTCTCATAAACTCTTCTTCTCAGAGGAGGATAATACATCATCGTCATTTCTGTTCTCATGAAAATGCACCCAACACTTTGGGATTTCACATGTTCACCTTGTGCTCAGCCACATGCATGTCCAACTCTGCAGATATCCTTTCTCATTGTGTTACACATGAAAATCATCTGGAGATTTTATCATCTCTCTGTAACGAGGAGGATATCTCTACATTTGATCTATGTCTCAGATAGGAACCACACACCCCTCTTAGGTTCTTTCTCTCAGGTTTGTAAACCATAGAATGTCTCACATAGCTGCAATCATCAACACTCCCTTTCAGATACAGAGGCATTCTTCTTCCTACCAAGTTTCACATGGATGTACTTTGAACATTGTCTTGGCTATAGTCATCAGCATTCTTTCTCAACTAGGGAGTTATTCTTCATCAAGTTAATTTGGTGAAGATGTCTATAATCTACTCATGTGTAGGAAGGTACTTCTAGTGTACTATTTTCATTTGCATCATATCTCTGATATAATGATTTTTTATCTAAACATGTTTTGATCTATCATGAAGCACTGGGTTCTCAAGGAGATTTATTCACAATGTTGTTTATCAACATAGGATCCATATCAAGATCACGTAAATATGTCAAAATCTTGTGAATTCATACTGCTTCACACACTCAATGATACATACTCTTCTTCTGTGGTATTCAAGGCCACAAATATTTTGTTTCTTCTTGCATCAGGAACCATGAAATTTTTTATGGTCATACAACAATAAAATTTTCTCTTCTGGTGCATTGTACTCTCTTCTCAATATGTATTTGCATATCTTGCAAAATCAAGTTCACACTGGGGGCATATCTCAATATATGTTTTACTGGTATCAATTGAGTTTGTCTTGGCTGGCTCATGGATTGTCTAATTACATTCATTACAAGGAATGAATCAGGTATGGTGTTATCCAAATGCATCAATGCTCCAATCAACTGTGAATCACTCATTTCTGAAGCATCATCATTCATTTTCTTTAAATCCATCACGGTGGTTTTGCATTCTGTCATATTTAACTTCTTCAATATTCCCACTATATATTTTCATTGACTTAGGAAAATATCATTGGTCCTCTGTCATACTTCTTGTACCAAGAATTAGTGCATCGTACTCAAATCCTTCATCTCAAAAATCAAAAGTCAAGGCTTGATTGCTTTCAACAACAAGTCTTTCTGAATAAGTTATGAAAAATCAGGATCTCATCACCAACATTGTAGTAATTTAGGTTTTGGATCAACAGTACTCTTACTGAGATCAAAACTCATCAAGAATCAGTTCATCTAAAATAGTTTCCAACTCATGGATGGTAGTATGAATGGAAGTGTATCGGTCTTATTGGATAAACTGTCTCATCATAGACAACTCCCTCTATTTGTGAGAGTCCTCTGACTATAGATTTTTCTTTGTATCTCTTCACACTTCCATTATTTACATGCTTGATTTTATAGAAGTCACCACAAACATACCTTATAGTCTTTGAACAATATCTTATACATAATTCTTTAAGATATACCGGTATTATTCTATTATGGCATCTTTCCATACTTGTTCTCATGTTTCTTCTCCAAGACAAGGAGGCTCAGAATCAATGAAGTGGCTCATGACTGAAGGATAGCTCGAAAATATCTTTTTCTTTCTTTGGATGTGCCTTGAGAGGCTTGTATGTTTCTCTTCCTTCTTAAGAGTGAGCCTAGGAATAATGTTTATGCTCTATTGCAATATCTTTGGACATATCAACTGGAGCAACTGGATCAGCTGGAATAATGTCTATCTCCCTCTGAACTGCTGAAGGGGAAAAGGTATTGTCTCACTGTCAATCTCCATCTGATATTCTCTGGATATTTGAAAGGATATATCTTCTTCAAGGACGACATCTCTACTTGTCTCAATCTGTCCCTGACTAGGGATTTCAATATGGAATTGTCTTCAAAGATTCATTATTATCCCATAAATGTATCATTTCTCCCTGAAGGGTCTATCTTGGACTTCTTCTCTTTGGGTACAAGAAAATACATTGGGCACCCAAATATCCTGAAGTGTTCAATATCAAGCTTCACTTTGGTGAAGGCTTCTTCGAGAGTTATCTTTTTCAATGTCCAATGAAGACTCTTGTTCTAACCATATATTCTGTCATCAATGTTTCTACCCATAGAATCATAGAAAGATTCTGATCCTGCATTATTGCATTGGTTACCTCAATGATGGTTCTAATATTCCTCTTTCTCAAATAGTTTTTGAATCCCTCTAAGTCAAGTGACTCCCTTTGAAGGATACACATATTCCTTTGTTATTAACCTATATGGAACAATAAAACAATAGGAACAAAAACAAGAGTATCTCCTAAAGGAGAATAATGAGTACATTTCTAGAATCCAAAAAAATTTAAGGATTGTTTTCACAACTACAACACCTACTTGTAATGTAGTAAAATTTAGAAATATAGGTTAGAGGAATGACAATTACAACAATCAAACCTAGATTATTCACTTCTGGTATGGTGTTCCTTTGAATGCATTGATATCCCTCTGGATCCATGACATCAGCAAAATGTTCCCTCCTCCTTCAATTTCCTTCATGACAATGATACTAATAATACATATACAAGTGCATACCTGAGGGTGCTGATATGATTTCTCCAATGCCACATAGCTGATCTTTGTCCTCTGATATATTCACGAAGGAGGTATGTCACAGTGACACCCTTTTGTATCACCCAAAATAAGACTTCCTTTGAATTATATTCTTCCAAGAACTTGAATTTGCTTGATCCATCAAGCTTATCTTCCATCATAATTTTTTTCATCATGATTTTAGATTCTCCACAACCCTTTGTCAACTTGGCTAGAAAACCTAACTACTAGGCTAGGCTAGAAATTTTAGGTTTTGTTGGACTTATCACTGCCAACAATAAGCCTTTGAAAGATAGGAGAATACTAGTGAGCTAAAGATCTCCTTCAATGAGTTGCAGAAAGCTAATTATAAAATTTTTGCAAAAATTAGCGAAACCTTAGAAACCCTAGGGCCAAAATTTAAAAATGATCGGAATTTTGATCTAAATCTTGATGGAGGTGCGCTGAAGGAGTTCGTACACTCCTATGCTATTTTTAGCCCCAACTTCGAAGTTCCAAGTGCTGAAAACCTCCAGAAGAGTAGGCCGTATGAATTTTCTAGGTACCCTAGGAGGGTCGTATGGTTTCTGTAGAAGAGAGAGAGAGAGGAAGGCTAAAATTTGTTTGTGCGATGGGTTCTTCAAGACCTATGCTCTGATACCATGTTGATTTTTCAATAGACAATGTTAAGAATGAATTTCATTCCATTTTATCATTTAACTTAACCATAACCAATAATGTTGCAGCAACCAAGATCATGAGAAGAAACACCATGCACAAGAACACAACAAGTATCCTAGGAAACCCCTCTCAACAAGGGAAGGAAAACTAGGAAAATCCTTTTCTATATTCTTCAAGAGAAATACATTCACCACCAATAATACCTAGCACACAATAGGGTTCTTCGGAACCCTAGAAGACTAGCGCCCAATAGAGGTGCACACTTTTCCCAAGTATATGTACTTGCTAAAATTTCCAAACTCACACAAAAGATATAATTACTCAATGGGGAATTTACCTTTACTTATACTAGACTGAAACTGTCAACAAAATTTTCTATTGACACAACAAGGCCAACCTCTCTATTTCATCATATAATCAATATTAACGAGATTAATTATTTTTTACATTAATTATCAATTACGTTATGGTGGGGCTGACCTATACGCTTTACATTACAATTAGGGTTATAGGGAGGTATGACTTTAAACAATATAGAAAGGGATCTTATACAACCACTAGTGCTCATCCACTAGGGGCACATCAATAGGTATGTCCATATCTCTATCTCACTGCATTACACAGAAGAACCACTTCTTCAGTAGTGCTCAGCCACTATGATCACGTTCCCCTGTGATCGTCTAGAGGAACATCCACTCAATAGATCTTCTTTCCCACTTCATTAAAATGAGAGTCATCTGGAGTTTCTCATCATCTCTTCTACTCATAGGAGGCTAATACATCATATTCATTTATTTTCTCATGACAATTCACCCAACACTTTGGGATTTCACATGTTCTCCTTGTACTCAGCCACATGCATGTCCAACTTTGCAGATAACCTTTATCATTATGTTACACAGGAGAATCATCTGGAGTTATTCTAAACTCTCTATAAGGAGGAGGCTACATCTATGTTCCATCTCTCTCTCAGATAGGAATCAAACACCCCTCTTAGGGGATTTCTCTCAGGTTTGTAAGATGGAGAATGTCTCACATAGTTGCGATCATCAACATGATCAAGTCTAGAAAGCAGAGGATTGGAGTAGAGAATAAGGATTTCTCCAAGTTATCAAAGTGGGAATGTGTATGAAGAGACCATATAAAGTTTTCCTTGTTTGTTAATTAATGAAATGGACGAGCCATCTTTGATAAATGGTAGAAAAATTTCTTTTAGAAATTGATGCCTCCCTTAAAAATTTTGAGAAGTTGGGAAGAAGTTAGTGCTGGCCATTCAAAAATTGCTTGCACCCATTCCAAATCTGGACATAAACCAGTAGAGTCCACAATGAATCATAAATATTTCACCAACCTTTGGGAAAAATAGGATTTTTTCTCTTTCATCTACAGTTGATGTTGTCTAAGAAAAGCCAACACTGTGCACACATGTTGCATGTGTTCCTCCCATGAACTGTTGAAAACTAGAATATTGTCAAGATAAATAATGACAATATTATTGATATGTGGTTGGAAAATGTCATTGATGAGCCACATGAATATGGTTGGTGCGTTGGTCAAGCCGAAAGGCATGACCAACCATTCATAAAGACATAACTTAGTCTTGAAAGTTGTTTTCCATGTATCACTCAGTTGCATGTGCACTTGATGGCATCCAAAAGGTAGATCCATATTTGTGAAGAAATAATCCCCTTGGATATGGTTGAGGAGATATTCGATCCGGGGTAGGGGATATTTTTTTTTAATGGATGCTTTGTTCAGGGCTCTATAACCAGTAACAAGATGCCATTCTAAAGATTATTTCTTTGGAATAATAAAGGCTAGAGAGGCACAAGGGGAAGAGGATGGTTGAATGTGTCCAGATTCAAGGAGTTGGCCAAATTTTCATTATATTTTAGTGGCCTACTTGGGATCCAGGTGATAGGTGGGTGCGTTTGGAAGAGTTGTTCCTGGTATGAGATTGATGGAATGTGAAATGTCCCGAGATGGTGGGACTCTTGTAGGTGGTTGAAACACATTTGAAAATTCATGTAGGAGAGGAAAAACCTTGGGGGAGGGGGAGTTAGTAAGGTTATCAGGTTTAAGAGGTCATATTAGACACAACAAGGCCTTGTGGGTATTAATGATATTGTGAGTGGTTGTGGTATTGGGCTGCGATGATCGTGACATGATAGAGGAGGAAGTAAGTACTTAGGTGAGCCTAGCTTGTTTAATATGGTATTGATGAGATTTAGCATGCTACACCTCTTGTCAGTCCTATTGGTAGGGAAAAAGGATATGGAGATCAATGCAATCTAATTGGAAGATGTTGCAAGTCACAGTGTCACGAAGAGGACCAATGGAAAAAGTGATTGTGCATCATCGAGCAATAATGATGCAAGGACTACCCTTTTGGACCCATCCAAGAATATAAGGATGGGGGTGTGGGGTTGTGGGGAGTTGCATATGTTGGAATAAATATTATAATATGAGATTATTTTGACTTCCATTATCAAGAATGAGAGTGCCTATTACAATTTTGATTTGGCACTTGTGAGTGAAGAGGGGAATGTTAGGGCGACCGGTTCTGGTTTGGTAATGAGAATGAAAGAGGGGTCAAATTCAGTGGGGTTGTCGAGGGAAATGGTAATTGGGAGTTCGGTCAAATCGTTTGAATTGAACTTGACCATCAAGGTATTGGTGGTGTGGATGTTTTCAATCACGCAAGAGTCTATATAATGGTGGGAGTTGGTTTTGTGAAAGGTACACTAGAATGGATTTTTGGATGTGGATGAAGAATCTAAGTGAGGCTATGGTTGGGTATTTGGTGTAGTAGAACTGGAGGTGCGATAAGTGGGAAATATGGGGCGAGGAGATACCTCTCATTTTACGTCCAAGGCCAGTAAGAAATCCTTTTCCAGAGAAGGAATGTAAAAAGATAGACCTCCCACCAGAGAGGTAACACTAAGCTAGAATAGAACTTGATGATTAATACCTTGTTTGGTTTGTTTATCAGGAGTCATATGCACAACTTGTAGAAGACATTGATGTAGCCTTGAACTAACTTATTAAAAAGATGACGGAGTTGTAACCACTTAGTGATTAAATTTTGAATGTAGCCTGGAGTGAAAACGTGTTCTCTCAAGGCCTCATACAATGTATCCCATGAAGTAATGTATCCATTTTCAGGTGACGGAGTACTGAGCTGGACGATATATTCTGCAATGTTCAAGTGTGTGTCCCACCAGGTTTGGGAGATTCCTTCGAGTGGGAGACAAGTTATTTTTAATTTGGTAGCCTCCTCCATCTCAAGCGAGGTTTTGAAATAAATGGAAAGGTTATGAATCTAGGAATCCACCGTCTTGCCATTCATTTGGCTAACGAACTTGGGTAATTGAAAATGATTTTCCAGTTGTATGGTTGTTGGAGGCCTTCACTTTTGAATTCAAATCAGTTATTGGAGAGACAAATCTAAATCTATAACTGGGCCTGATGTTTTTGCGATGGATTCCTGAGTGGAGGCTTCTCATCGAGGCGACATAGTTGGCAACCCAGAATAGACCCTGAGGAGGGTGTGAAAAGATTTTTGAGAAGGGTGAAATGCATGCTCTGAGAAGAAGCGTGAGCCTAATTATGAAGACCAAAAGAAAAATTTGAGCCTGGTGGATGAAGTTCTTGGTCCCAAGGACATAACACGCTCTGACTGTATGTCAGTGTCTTGCATAAATGAAGCTCATATTTATATGAATGCACATTCTGATGTATCTAATATAGGTAGGCACACATTAGAATAGATGAATGGGAATATAGATGCAATAGGAAGAAGGGAAAGGTGCTCTTGCTGGAGATAGACACCTTCCATATCTTCTACACAATCCACCAATGGAACTGAAGAGGCATCTTGTTGATGCACTTAACTTAACTAGAGATGACCACAAGTTCCTTTGGTTCACTCTCTTTTTCTCTCAACCCTCAATGAAAAATAAACACATGAATGCAAGGTACTTCGTTTCTCTCAACCCTCAAAAAAAATAAAAAAAGAGAATGCAAGGTAGTTCACTCAACTCGGCTCAACAAAAACAAAACTCATTGTTATACAAGAAAAACGAATAACTCAAGATTCCCAAAAACTTCATCAATCGTATTAGAGGATTTTGTCTCTTCCTAAACAATCAATGCAATCTTCTACAAACAGTAAATGTCACTTTATTCCTCTAAAATTCACTATGCAATCAGATTCGCAAGAGAAATTTCCCACAACATTTACTGACACAACTGACTATTAATTAAAATAGACATCCCCATTATTTTCTTAGACTAACAAATGCTTTATTATAATAACAGACTCACTCACGCTGACAACTATTAGAAAACTAACGTATCATTACTTCCACTTCTCTCCTTTATTGTTGCAGATGACTTGTACTCTGTTGTGTGCCATCTAAGGAAGTTTGACCTCCTTCCTTATTGGTCCATCTATTCATATTTAACCACATCATTGTTACATTTGGAGTTCCACAACCTATAGTAATTGATCATGGATCTCACTTCCAATATTAGATGATGACTGATGCGAGTGCCAAATTAGGTTTTCATCATGAAACCTCATCCCCATAGTATTCATGATATAACAAACAAGTAGAAGCTATCAATAAAGTCTTGAAAATGATGCTTCAAAGAATGGTGGGGGTGAAAAATAAAATTGGCATTTACAAATTTTCTCAACACTTTGGGCTTACTAGACTTTGGTTTAAAACCTCCACTGGATTCACACCTTTCCATTTGGTATATAGTATAGAAGTAGTGCTTCCAATCGAATGTGAAATTCCATCTTTGAACATAGTAGTAGAACTTTTTTCGAACACCTTTGCTGAAGAAGAACATTTCCAATACCTAGCAAAACTTGATGAGACTCATTGAGATGCTTCTCTTTCTAAGGAGACATACCAGAATGCATCAATATTCAATACGATAGGTCTGTCTGACCTTGCACCTTTGTAGAAGGATACTTAGTTATGGTGTACAACCAAGACAACAATAAATTAGGGTAAGGAAAATTAAAACCTATGTGACATGTACCTTACATCATGAAACATGTTCTACAAAAAGGATCTTATGAGATAGTTAACTATGATGTAATCCCCTTAAAGGAGCCCGAAAATGGGTTCTATTTGAAAAAGTACTATTCTTAGGGACATTCTACATGCGTGCTATGTATATTACTGTACCATATGTTTTCATTTTTTGTGTGTATTTTCTTCTGCTTAAGAGAATTTGTTTGACCCATAGTTGTTTATCCTAACTTGTTCTTGAATTTGCATATGGTAGCATATTTTCCCATACATTTTGGATTTGGGGATGGTGCTAGCCGACGGACCCAAAATTTGGGTTATGCAGCTTCGACCATTTACCATTTTGGTGAGTTGGTGAGTTCGGGAGGGATTTGTCTTGGTCCTCCAATCAATAATGTTGCAGAATATCACATTGTGATTGGATTTTTGACTGAGGTTGACTCTCTTAGTATATATCATATAATTTTCAATATCGAATCTCCACTCGTGGTTCAACAATTGGATCACATTTATTCTATCCATGATTCAACATTGTTACATCTTTATTTAACATCACAATGAAAAATACTGCCAATCTCTTCCTTGAATGAGTGTGGGTCCATTTTTTTGGTATCCTCAACACATTTTGGTTGAGTCTTGGTACCATTGGATACCAAGATCACTAAATCCACTGTCTTCCACTCTCAAACAAATGGCCAAACATAGATCATCAATAGATGATTGTACACATCCCGTGCATGTATAACTCTAAGAATATATATACATGGGATGATAGTCTTCCCTATCTTCAACATAGCTACAACAAGGATCTCCATAGCTCCAATAGCCATAACCCATTTTAGGTGGAGCTAGGATTCCAACCCTTCGGTTCCATTGATGTTCCACTACTCGTGCAACCACACAGAAAGATTCTTGCCATGTTCAGTCTGAGGCTAAAAAATCCACCAGATTCATTGAGAAGATTCAACACATCCACAAATAGGTCAATGAGATTTTGCAGAAATGGATTGCTAAGTACAAGCATTGCCATGATCAACATTGGGTACCACACAAGATTCAGGTGGGAGACAAGGTCTCGTTAGATTTACAAAAATAATTCCTTACCATCAAAATCTCCTTCCACTTTGCTATGGGCCCTACACTACCACCAAGGTTGCGGGTAACAATGCTTTTGATTTCAACACTTGTCCCTTCCTTGACTTGCACCAAATATTCAATGTAGACCTCCACCAACCATATTTTCCACCATTATTTGACCCTTGTGAGATCACATAATAGTTCACACCAACATAGTTGAAACATCTCCACCAAAGAAAGTGGTTTACCTAGAGAAAAATTCAACAAAAATTTCCTCACCGGATAGGGAACCTAATTCAATGGAGACCATTTCTCGAATCGCTAAATTCTGATACAAAATGATATCAATATAGTAATGGATCAATGCAAAAAGGCCCTCAAATGTCGTTGTCCTCTTGGACCATTCAAATGCAGCCAGGGTCTTTCCTACGTCAAGTTACAACAATAATAAATAGTATGTTAAAGACGATGTCTATGGTTGCTGCTACAACTACTTCGGTTAACCTTCGAAATAACTGCTACATTTAGGTAAGCTCGGGTTCAATTTTTCAAAGATCAGCCAAATGTTTTAAAAGTCGCACATAAACATGGAATGTTTCGGAGAAAACTGAAACTCTGCCTACTCCAAACATTATACCCATCAAAACTCTAGTGAAAACAACACAAAAATTAAGTCCATTGTCCTGGATCGCAAAGCGAGCAAAACTGGTCGACCTCTACAAAGGAAAAGAAAGGAAAGAAAAATGTACGAATGAACAATGAGCAGAGAAGAAAAAATTACTGAAACTAATCAAGCGTTGGAGAGGAAATAATAATTTTTAAAATAAAAGTGAAGAGCTTCTTACCAGTGGTGAGAGAATGAAGGATAACAATTCTACAGGTTCTATAGTCAACAAAACCTTCCTCCACAGTGCTAGGGTTTGAAGAAATTGAGGCGGAGGTCTCCATGGCCAACACCTTCCTTATAATAATAGTAATAATAATAATAATAATAATAATTTGGATTCAACTCCCTCAGTCTACCAGATTTACTACTGCTACTGTAATGTGATTTACTACTACGAATGTAACTATGGTGTTGCACTGGTCCAGTTCTCCTCCTCCAACACAACTAAACAACATCCAAAATCAAAGTAATGTTATTAATAGGAATCAAAATGTTGTAGGTAGGAGTGTGATGAGCAAGAAATATGAAGAAGCACGTCATCCATGGGCTATGATAAAACCCTTTATATCCGACTGAGACTGCCTGGTATTTAATGGATCCTCTTGTCCCCTTGCTAGTGAAACCCGCAGTTTTGCACAAGGCTTCTCAAATGCCCTTCTTGTTTGCCATTGAGTGCTCGTTAAAGATTTTGTTCTTTGTTTCCTATCTAGGGGTGGTGGATGGATCCAAAGACCCTTGGGTCAATCGACCTTCTTGATTTGGGTCCATGGAATGTTTTTAAAGAAGATTTGGCTTATGGGGAGTTTGTTTGATTCCTAGGGATATGAATCCCTTATTGCTCTAATAATTAGGTTTTAAATGTATTTTTAACCAAAGATTCTTGTTTCGATCAACCCTCTTTATCTCAGTCCATGAAAATATTTGAAACAAGATTTGTCTTATGGGGAGTTTGTTGGATTCTTAGGGATGTGAAACCCTTATTCCTATAATAATTAAGTTTTAAATGTAGTTTTAATTATTAACATTAATATATAACATATTTTTTGCCTACTAGAAATCTATTTAGAATTAGGTTGCACCACAAGGTTACTAGAATTTAAATAATAGCTTAATTTAGATTATGCATAAAGTTTCTTTTGTAATTTTGTCAAATTTATGGCTGGAAATAAAGTCTTTTTTATAAGATTAGAGTATTTTTTAAGTATCATAATATTTCATTTCAAGTGTTAAATTTAGTTTTTAACTCGTGCATTCCCATTGTAGATTTGGAAATGTTCAGGTGCCATAAAATTACTTCTAATTACTTTAGGCTATTTCATCAAACTCATCATGGTAATTATTATAATTGCATTAACTCAACATACTTCATGGCTCCAAATTGTATGTTTGGGGAATCCAACTTTGACACAATGGGAAACATTTTTTTGTTTCATTCAATACAAAATCAATGAGAAAGCATTGTTATTGGCTCTCTCTCTCTCTATCTTAATAATATGTTCTATTGTGACCATTTTCCCTACTTAGAAGAATTGGAGGAGAATTGGTAGATGCATCAAGTCGTTTAAATTTCATAGCCCAGATGATATGGTGTATGTAGATGTTTTATAATGAATCAACAATTGATATGCCTTATACTGATCATAAATCTTTAGTAGTTTCATCAACTCAGTCTTGAGGATGTGGGCTCCATGCTTGGGTCATTTGTTGGGCAATTTTCAAAAACATTATGTGTTCCAACCCTAAAAACTCATAGAAACACTATGCTATGTTAATATGTGAATGTAATGGAATTGATTTTGATTTATACATATGAAATAATTTAAAGTATAATTATAACTTCTTCCTTTTGGAATTATGTTCCATATGAAATTCATTGAATTTGACCAACTAGTTGCTAGCAAGTAATGATTGGGGTGAGGTATCATCATGTAAATAGTCTAGCTTGATACTCAAGCAAGTGTGAATCCCTTGGGAACTTGTCTAAGGAATTTTTTTTGAATGCCTAGAGTTAGTGTAATATATTCACACTTGATTAAATCCATTAATGAGTAACTCCACACTTGATTATTTCCATTAATGTAATATATTCATAAATACAATGTGAGTTGACCCTTGGTTTCATCTCCCAAGAGGTTCAAATGACACTTCCTATTAGCCTAAAAGTATTCATACTTTTCCTAAGTAATATTTACATCAGTCCCTAGTATTAAGTATCTAACATTCTCCCCCTTAATCCAATAGGTGTTTGTGAGTCCAAGCATCATTAATAACTTTTCATTTTTTTCTCTTATAGGCGATTTCGTCAAGATGTCCTCAATTTGTTCCGTTGTGGAAAAATCTCTCAAATGAATATTTTTGGCCTCTACATGATATCGAATAGATGGTACTTTGTGTTGATGCCCTTGGTTATATCATGGAATGTGGGATTATTAACCAACTTGATTAAAAAAGTATTGTCAATGAGAAGATGAGTAGAGTTCACATGTTTCTCCTACAAATCATCAAGTATTTTGAGCCAATCTCCTTGGTTTTTTTTGGAGTTACCACATATTCAATCTAGAATCTATTTGAATGATAGTTTTTGTTATCTATAGGAGACAGATATTTATCCATTACTCTTGAGATATCATAAAGTTGACACTCCATTTTATTTATCCCCATCAAAGTATGAATTATACTATCTAATTAAGTTGAAGTCATCCACCTTAAAATACTTGAGAACAAAATCTTTATTTCCCTTCAAGTATTTTAGAATTTTTTTGCAAGTGTCATTCATAACGATTTTGCATGAACTTGGAAAGAACCCCAACAACAGATGATCTCTGGGTGGTAAGGTAGATAAAACTTCCCACAAGTTATATTTACTTGGTTGCGTGATCAAATTCATTCCTTTATTTTGATGTGAGATTCAAATTATATTCCATTGGAGTAGAGAGAGGGTTACATTCATCCATGCCAAAATTATTCAACAATTGTCCAATGTACTTATGTTGAGAGATGAATATGTACTTTTTATTTTGAGTCACTTCAACGGAAAAGTAGTAGTGAACATGTCCCAAATCTATCATCTAAAATATTTTATTCAACTCTTTCTTTATGGATGTAATATAGATTTCATTGTTCCCTATTATCAATAAATCATCTACATACACTAAAAAATATACGGAAGTTTTCCCAACTTTCTTGACAAACCTAATTTCAATATCAATATTAAAGTTCTTAAAATTCAATTTTAGAACATGCTCAATTAATTTTTAATACCATTCTTGGGGTGCTTGTTTCAGGCCATATAAGGATTTGATAAGTTTCCATTCCTTTTGTTCTTTTCCATTCACAACAAAAGTTTATGGCTGAGACATGAAGAAATTCACTTCCAAGTCTCGATTCAATGAAGTGGTCTTCACATCCACTTGATGAACTTTTCATTCATTCTAATTTCCCATGAAAAATAGAGTATGAATGTGTTCGACAACATAGGTATTCCAACAGAGGACGAACACCTTTAGTAACCACTCACATAACCAGATCAAAGATCAACACACCAATGTTTTCACATGGTAAAAACCCCTACAAGAAAACATCCATGGCCCCAGCCAACGTGGCCACTTGGAGTAGTTTATTAATGCAAAAGAAAAAGATTACAAAGACATTTAACAAGAGATTTTATCACAATCAATCATCAGAAAATGACCCTCCTTTCTCTCTAAATAGAGATCATGGACCAATCGGGTGTTAATACATGGATCAATTCCTATTAAGATCGAGGAGATTATGAATCGTCATATCACTCTATGTCAGGAACATATTGTGACTGTCGGATTTCCTAACTACAAATGCATACTAATAAATACTAAATAAACACACCTTTACCTAGCAACACATTAGACCAAGTAGATCTTAACTAACTCCTAAGTGTCTAAATATCCTAACATCCCCCCTTAAGAACAACTTGGGATATGATTGAAGGATTTACAATAGTGACACAATAGACGAAGGAAGGAAGAATTAGAGCCTATCCCCCCTTAATGAAAACTTCATAAACTCCCAACATAGAACAAAGTTTGGAAAACTTCGCTTCTGTAAGAGACTTTGTGAAAATGTCTGCAACTTGATATTTTGTAGGGATAAAGAGCACTTCAATAACTTGATCATGAATGAGGTTTTTGATGAAGTGCATGTATAGATCAATGTTCTAGCTGTGTTGATGTTGAACTGGGTATTTGACGAGCTTCATGGCACTATGATTGTCACACCAAAGGTTGCTTGGATGTTGCTGCTAGAATGCAAACTCTTAAAGGATCTATTGAAGCCACAAGGCTTCCTAACTTGCATTTACCAATGCTCAGTACTCTTCTTCTGTTGAAGAAAGTGAAATAACCTATTGTTTCTTATAGGACCAAGTGACAGGTCCTCAAGTAAGGATGAAAACATAACCTGCAATAGAATTCCAATCATCAGGGTCACCGACCCAATCTAAATCAATGAAAACAACCAATAAAGGAGTCCCCCTTGAACTGTAATGTATCCTAAAATGAATTGTACCACATACATTGAGAAGTATCCTTTTAGTTTCTTTCCAATGACTTTCATGGGGTATTTTCATCTACTGAGAAACAATACCAACAACAAAGGAAAGATCAGGATGGGTATGAATCAAGTATAAGAGGCTACCTACTAACTGACAGTATAGGGTGGCATCAACTTTAGGAGAAGTACAGGTGGTAGTAATCTTGATTCCATAATAGAAGGGAGAAGGTATTGGTTTAAAATCATCCATGTGAAAGTGACGAAGAAGGTCACAAGCATACTTAGACTGGGAAAGAAAAATTCCTTCATTGGTTTGCAAAACATGGAGGCCAAGGAAATAGTGCAAAAATCCTAAGTTTGTCATTTCAAATTTCTTCTTAAGTTTGGTTTTAACATGGTTTAAAAGTTTTGAGTCATTGCCAGTAAGGATAAGGTCATCAACATAAAGGATAAGGATGATGAGATGGATTCCTACTTTCTTGGTATAGAGATTAGGATGAGAATTACATCTGGAAAATCCGGTGTCAATAATAACGTTGTCCATTTTGGCATACCAAGCTCGAGGAGCTTGCTTAAGACCATAAAGATATTTCTTAATGTGGAAAACAAGGCTAGAGTCATTCTGGACATAGCTTGTTGGCCAACTGAGAGGGGGGGGTGAATCAATTTTCATTGTTCTTAAACAATTATGCTTCTTTTAAAATATTTACAAAGCACTCAATGATGATCACAATAATGCAGGGAAATGAACAATGGAACATTCAACATCAGTCACATATATGAGAAACACAGAGACATAAATTTCCCAAGGAAACCCATACAGGGTAAAAACCTCTTCTTCTTTATATGATAAGTATTATTTACATTATTTACATTATCATACATTTGAGCACCAACTCATTGTGAGGCTACAACCTCTGTTTTGCAAGCTGCAACTTGTTGAGAGCACCAACTCCCTGTTTTTCTCTAGCACACACTAGAAGGAAGCATCAACTCACTGTGCTCAAGCCCCCACTTGAACCTCTAAGGACACCAGTCCTCCCTAGCACCTTCCAACCACCCTAGATTATCAATATGAAATACTAAAACCTATTACAATGATATAGTGTTCAATAAAAACTTACCAGTCTCATCACTGTTATGCAAGATTTTGATACTCAGACTTCCTCACTGTCTTCTAGCATGCATTCGCTGCCTATTCTATTCTTCTTATTTTTATGCTCTATGCACCATGTTCATTGGTTGCACAGTTCTTCTTCTGTACTTTTCAGCTGCTGCACTCTGATCCTTCTTCAACAACAACATCCACAACAATTCTAGCAACAAAAACAACCACATCTCTTCTCTGTACAGTGTATTTATAGCTTTTGTGCACCTTGTGCATGCAATGCGCGCAATCCCTCTACATACTCACACTGCATCGTTATTCTCCACAACTTGAGTGCTTTGTCTGATCATCATCATGACTCTTCAGCTTCTCTAGCCCTTTTTACACTCGTTCAACATCACTGCATGTTATGTTGAGATTCCTCATCCTCTCTGGTAGTTGAGACTCTTCGTCTTCTCTGTGACAGTCAAGCTCATTCTTTTTGTTTCAGTTACGAGCTCCAACCCTCATCTAGTTGTCAATTTCCTTCACGAATCGTCTTCATTCCACTGGAAGATTCCATGTAACTCTTCAGCTCCTCTAGAAATCACCCCGAAGTGTCTTCGAGTCCTCTGACAGAAACCATTAGTGGTTTCTGGAAGTTACACTGTGACGTGCAACAGTAGCCCTCCAATCTCCTTTAGTTTCATCTGCACCATTGGATTATCTCTGAAGGATATTGTCATGATTTATTCCTTTCACACTTTTGCAATTCAAAGATTTTGCAATGAGGCATCTTGACTCTTCATGTCGTGAGCTCTAAAAAGGAGCTTGTCTGCTATAGCTCCCTCCTCTACATGACCACAGGTGGTGACCTCTAGTTACACTGACAATTCACCTTTTCGGTATTTCTGCATTCGTATGATCCAATGTCTCAACATTCCCAGACACAATCCCTGAAATTCCGAGGCAAAGCTTATCTACACTAGGTCCTTCCTCCACGTGACCACACGCAGTGACCAGAAGTTGCGCTAAAAGGCACTGCAAACTTATGATCTTCATCGAACCTAATCGATGGTCCACGATCTCGATGAATCTACGGTCCATATCTCATTGTGAATTTGCATCTCACGATTCCTTCGATAGAATTTATTGTCACTCCAAGTCACGATAGGCAAAGCACCAGGATGGAGCTTAGATCAACAGTCTAGAACCCTTGGTGATCTGACAGTCTAGATCTTATCGTGAGTTCGCATCTCATGATTATTGTAATGGAGGTTCTCGTCACTCCAAGTCATGATACATGAAACTCTTAGATAGAGCTTTGACATGCTCTGATCTTCTGCCACTCATCCCTCTTGGTCAACGGCCCACAACTGTCCCCAATGGATGGCTAGGATTCCTTCACAGTTTTGGGGAGTTGGATGACTCTTGGACTTATCCGCCTTGTAGCTTCACCATATCTAATGGCTATGGAGCCTTCGTAGATACCCCAGATCCTATGGCCCAAATCTTCTCGCGATTTCATCCACCTTCGCGATTTCACCACTGTGTGATTTCGTCCACCTTCATGACTTTTCCGCTTCGCAATTTCGCCCACCTTCGCGATTTCGCCACTTTGTGATTTCGTCCACCTTGAGATTTCGTCACTTATCGATTTCGCTGTTCTTTCCATCTCTGTTCTTCGCCATCGCTAATATTTGCAATCACTGTTCTTTCCATTGCTGTTCTTTGCCATCTCTGATATTTGCAATCATTGTTCTTGCCATCAATGAAAAGATTACTCCCAACTATAAACCTTCCAACAATCTCCCCCTTTGGGATTAATGGAAACCCTGAGTGGCTGTGCTAATCTGTTTGGACCTCCAATTGTTGCATATGTTTCGTACAACTCCTTTTCTCCCCCTTTGACATCAATGTCAAAGAAAAAATGCTCCCCCTAAGCTGTTGCAATATTTTTAGGAGGTATCAGATATGCAACCAATACAGGACTCCCCCTAACAGGATGGAATATCTTAGATGTGAGATGGGATGACACCCATCTTCTGTCTGAGATATTCAAATGGTGTCTTTGTTAGAGGTTTAGTAAAGATGTCTGCAATTTTTTTTGTAGTGGGAATGTAATTGACCTGAACAATCTGATTGGTGACCTGCTCTCTCAAAAAATGATATTTTATGGGAATATGCTTGGTCTTGGAGTGGAAGATAGGATTTTTAGTGTAACACCTTGTTTCCCCCAGTTTGTAAATATAACTGGACTGGCCAGGAACTATGGCAAAATCATAAATGTGAATATATGATGTAAATGGACCTTGAGGAAAAGGTCAATAAATGTGAATGACATTTTGAACTTATTGTAGGACTGCTGAGAGGGGATGTGCAGAAAAAGAGACCACGATGGCGGTGGAGGGAACCTGAAAAGGTGGCGTTAACTTCCACCAAGAATTAAATACCGTATTTGGACTCCACTGGCCTGGAGAACCAAAAAAAACTCGCTGGCCCTAAAATTCAATGCCTCACAGGCTGGTAGGCGGATGGCTTGATGAGGGATGGGATGGTGAACTGCCCATCCATAGAGTTGTCAGGCCTGATCGGCACGAGGGTAATCGTGCCACATGCAACCTCGCGAGAGGATAAGGTGTATGGAAGAAGCGATTAGGAGGGCAGACGCGACGGGAACTCTAGCATTATGCAGAGTGAGTGATAGCAGAGAGGAAGGATTGCAACCTTCACTCCTGGTCACTGGCAGACAGAGAGACGCAGTCTCAGAGCGTTGTGGTCTCATCTCAGGGGTGGCTAGTGGTAAATCCATTGGGACTCGCTACGCCTACGGTTGGGTGGAAACGAGCACCCCTCTCAGCAGTTGCACCCACTTCTAAAGTTATTTCTGATAAGTGTTTTGTTCATATTGCATATTGAAATTCATATGCTGACATATATGATCATAAAATGTGAAATGGTGAACAATTACAATATAAGAATGTATGTGTAGTGTTTTGATAATTAATGTTAGATATGTACTTATAACAGAAAGACCACGCATGGCTTATGTTGATACATGAATTTAATTAGGCATGAGTTGAACTAAGTTAGGCTTCCATCCCATTCTTGGGAAGCTGTATACCCGTATCTACTTCCGGAAATGCCTCGGTATAGATCTCTTCATAGAGATTTCCTCCTTAGAAAGGTTCACCAAGAACCCAGAAAAAGGACTTGAACGCACAAGTCTTATTAACCCTGTACGAGGAGGAATGACCCTCTTAAGGTTCTGAGGTAGCAGTGTAGGGATATGTAACAAATCGACGAATGAGACCTCGTCGGGTGACCCATAGCCATTCACGACCATTAGATTGACAGAAGCAATGAGGGCATTGCATACCTTGCCCTTTTTCCCTCTATCTTCGTGAACAACTAGAGAGTCGAGATGTTGGCCATCGAGATATCAGAGATCCTGAGGTCGAGGAAATTGGGACACTATAAGTCTCGAAACAACAATATCAGGTATGGACCGTCCATCCATTTGGGACGCGTGTCAGAAATCCACAGAGAGTCGGGATATAAGGCATCGAGAAATCGGAGTTCCTGAGGTCGAAGGAGTTGGGACATCACAAGTCTCGAAATCCCGACGAGATCAGAGTCGCCCGTTTGTGAGGACACATGGTGAGATCGAGAGCCCATCGGCATATCTGAGGTTTGGGAGGAAAGACTACCGGAGCACCAGAAGTCGCGAAAGAGCGAGATTGGATTAGGACCGTCCACTTGTGGGGACACGTGGCAGAGATCCAGGCCATCGGGGAAAGTCCCGACGAGGAGGCCGTCCATCGGAGTTTGTCTCATCAGGATATCAAAGATCCCGGTGACCAGTTATCGGTGCACTTTGGAATTGTGAAACGCGAAACCCCGATGAGTGGGGGCCAACTATCCGCACTTCCGAGAAGGAGGATAGTGCCACCGTGAGGGGCCAGCTGTCAACAAACTGGAGAGTCGGGATTCGAGGAATCGAGAATTTCATGGAAAAATTCTTTTCAGCATTTGAAACCCTGAAGCCCTGATAACGAGTATGACTATGGTCATATAGGGAAGGCCGTGTGGAACAAAAGTCTAGCCTAGAGAGCTAACGGAGATTGGAGCGTGTTGGGATTTTGAAGCCAAAAACCCCAATGAGAGGTAAGGCTGTGGTCTTATGATTTAGTGTTCACGTGGACCAAAGCATAGCCAGGAGGGCTAACCCATAAGGGACCATATCGGTGAATTGGCTCATCGAGAATCGTGGAGTCGAGATTTCTATTGGCAAGAGTTCAGGATTTCCCATGAAGGAAGTCCCGGAGTATATCTGAGTCATCCGATTGACGGAGGCCACATGTCGAGAGAGTAACCACATCGAGAAAATTGGGGATTGAGGATTCATGGGTGCTGTGATTGAGAGTCTGGATTCTCGTGATGATAAACCCCGGTGAACAGACCAGATTCTCTCAGAGGATCTCAGGGTTTGTAATGACTGTCAGATGTGGAGATGAGACGTCAAATTAAGCCAGGATGTGAATATGCTTTAGGATAAGTGGCAAGCAGATCTCGATGGCCAGAATCCACCCATCCAGATCTACGGCTGAAGTTCCATTCCAGAGCCCCCTTACTATTCTGCCTTTAGCGGTAGGGGGGGGGGTCCAGAATTGGACGCACAACTCTCGAACAGTTGAGATTAACTCATCGAAATCAATGACGCTCAAGTGGATTCCAGACCCCCCTTGCCATTATGTCTTTAAGAGGGGGGGGGGGGTCCAGAATAGTGTGGCATGTGAAGTAGGGCCCCTTCTGTCACGTCGACCCCCGTGTCGCATTTCCCTCTCTGTCCCCTGTGTTCCACCTAACCGCGCAATGGGGGCGTTCCCCATTGGTTGTTCTCTACTCCTGTTTAGATTTATTCCTATTGGCCATTCGCTGACCCCATGGGAATTCATCCCTATGGGACGCACGTTAGCCCTAGCGGGCTTTGGTGATTGCAGAGTCTAATGTTTGGAACTTACTACAGCGTCGGAGCGCGAAACACAAATAGGAACTACATTCAAACTAAACCACGATCATGACCCGCGATCACCTGAGAATGGGGAAGAAAAGAGAAAGAGCCAATTTACGTTGGATCTCCATGGTGCTTTAGGAGCTTGAGTCCGACCGAGGACCGGAAAAATTTAATTTAGGTAGTGGGTATGTTACAAAGTGGTATCAGAGCATGGTTACAACACTCGACCTGATTGGGCTCATGCACGAGTCATGCATAAACCTCGTTAAAAACACTCCTATGAGGAGTAATCCCCTAACTTAACTCTCTTGTCCAGGATTAAAAAATTGGAAAATGAGAACCCAACTGTGTATACATGTGAAATAAGTTATGAAATTATGTGCCATTTATAAAAATAAATTTAACTCTGGACTAACAACCAACATTTGTCTTTTCACTCAAGTGGACGATCAACTGCAAGAATCTACAAACGCAGAGTATGGTGACTCACCAAGAGGTGGGAGGAGGCTCCCACAACAGATATGAAGAGTCTGATGAAAGAAGAGAAATAGGAACCCCTCCAGGCCTAGCTGGGACTGTGAGGAGTCTCATGGTCGAGTTGCAAAGCTGCAAGGCCGATAATGAAAGGATGATGAAAGAACAAGAAAAGAAAACCAAAATTAATGCAGTTCTACTGCAGAGCTTATCCGACCTACAGCGACAAATGCAGCATGAACCTGAGATGCAGAATCATGGTCGTGTCAGTGGCCACACTGAGAGAAGTACATCCAGAAAGGTCCACCCTAGAGGTAAAGGACCAGTGCCAGACGATTCCACTGAGAAAGAAGTTGGTGATTTAGAAGGCTCTTCCAGCAGCAGGACCAGTTCCTATTCTCAAAAGAAACAAAAGAATCAAAAGACTTCCAAGATTCATAAATTTGAGGAATTCAAAAAGGCCAAACCTCCCTCCTTCGACGGCAAGATAAAGAAGGGAGAGGAAGCTGAGGCTTGGCTACTTGGACTAAATAAATATTTCAGAGTCCATGATTTCTCAGAGAACTTGAAGGCCCGAGTGGCCACTTTCAATTTGAACGTAAAGGATTCCACCTGGTGGGAAGACCTTAAGAATATGAAAGGGGTCCGCGAGGAGGACCTGTCTTGGAAACAGTTTGAGAAGTACTTCCGGAAGAAGTATTTGTCGGAAAGGTATTTCGACGAGAAGGCTAAAGATTTTTATGAACTCAAACTGGGACAACTTACTATGGAGGAGTATGTCAATAAATTCCTTGACTTACTGAGGTATGTACCCTACATCAAAGCAGAGAAGGTGAAGGCACAACGCTTCATTAGTGGGCTACCCAAGGAATACCGAAACCGAATCGAATTTGACGAGCCAAAGACCTTAGAAGACACTATTCGAAAAGCAACATATTGTCATGACCAATATGGACATCGGGCAAAGTCTCATGGAGACTGGAAACAAAAGAGTGGTTTGAGATTTCAGAAAAAGGGGAGTAAATCCTCAGGATTTAAAAACTACAAGAAGAACCCCAGAATGAACTTTCCAACTCGGAGTGTACTCCAACAGAACTTCCCCTTGGTGGACGGAAATAAAACTTCTGGACCGATACCAGTAAAGACTGATAACCCAAAGAGGAAACCTTTGGAATGCTGGGATTGTGGAGGAGAGCATCTCCGGAGAGACTGTCCACACCGACAACAGAACAGTCGAAAAATTTATAACATGCAGGAAGCTACCATGGTCAATGATGTGGCGAGGAGTGTGCCGCAGGCCCATGCAGCCTTGTATAATAACCAAGCTGACCACCAAGCTTCATTGGTGGAAATAGAATGTATGATTTTCAACCATCTGGTGCTTGTTTTGATTGACCCTGGTTCAAATTTGAGTTATATAGCCCCTAAAGTTGTTGATAAGTGTAAGCTACAGCCACGAAAACAAACTAAGCCATGGTTAGTACAGTTAGCCACTGGC